>ML788652.1:155428-209625 GCA_009831015.1 Picea engelmannii
GGGCCGAGACACAAACAACGATTGAAAAAAGACAATTAGAACACAGGGCAAACAAGCTGGAGCGTTGGTACGAGAAAAAAATAACGGACGATTCCCAAAGGATTCAGGGCCTTCATTGGTAAGGTGGGAAAGCCTTCCCTCAATAAATCATAGTCGACCATATGTATTAAGGAAGTTGACATTCCCTGTTAATGGACTTGTTGCAAATCCAAATGCATAACCTACAAAGGGAGGGGTAAAGATTGTTGAAATAAAGGCTAGCCAAAAATGAGAATTTCAGTCCAGGTAATCGAATCGAAGGAACAAGCTATGATAGAGTGGATCAAACAGTAAATGCTAAATTCAAAATGGGACATCAGAGAGAAATCACACAATAAGACGTGAGCCCAATGAAAAATCGAATAAGAAGGCTTGTGCCCATACAAAGGAAAACTAGAGAAACAATGTATTGCAAAACTGACATTGGGAAAAAGACCAGGATAGGTTAAGACATACCAAGAATTATTTAAAAATTTGTTGACCAAAGAATGAAGAAACCAAGAACACCACCTCAGAGCCATTCGAAATCAACATTAAAATGAAAGGAGTTCGAGGAAAAATCCATTACCATTCCATCAACACATAAATCTATGTGCAAAATTTCTAACTAATCTACAACTACATTTTAAAAAATGTGTACCGTAACCGGATGATGGCTTGTCTATGTTCTTCGGTTGCTGGTGATCCTCCTCGCTCCCGCTTGCTAATCATTGAGACCTCACCGGTACCTCCCAGCCAACGCTAGGGGTACTCTTCTTCCCCCTGAGACCCCCGAGCCGCAAAGGGGCCACGCACATAACTAGAGAAAAGATATCTCCCAGCTCGCCTCGCAAGGTTGAGCTACCACTCTCTATTCGAGTTGGGTATCCCAACTCGCACAAGAAAAATCAGTCAAGAAAAATCTGGCAACATAACCTTACACATACCAGTCGTAATCCTTTCCTCACCTCCCCCATTACTTTTTTAGAGTTCTTCTTAGTGACACTTTCCAATTGCACGTTAAATTCATTTTATTAAAAATTAATTAGGAAAAACTCTCCCCCGTACACTTGTCACCTGATCCCTTAGTTGCACCAGAAATTCATTTAATTAATTAAATTAATTTGCCAATTTCCCTCAATTTCCCTTAATGACTGACACCTTTCTTAAAGATTAATTGAGTTTTATTTAGGAAAGTTCTCTAGACTAGATTCCTTTCTATGTTCCACATTCCTTTTGCATTTAATTTCTCTTTTCTGTCCAAGTTCCAAATTAGCATGTCTTTGCACATATCAATAATTAATTTTTAGATAATTTATTTCTCCTTTAAATTCTAAATTTGATTTTTCTTCATCCCCGCTTTATTAATTGCTTAATTAATTTTTAGTCCTCATATCCTACTTAGACCTAGGCTTTAATTTCAACTAGGCTTAGCAATTTTCAAGGGAAATATTTTATAATTAATATTCTTTACTCATACAACATTTGTTTTAAGGCTAACCACGTCAAAATAAAATACTACTTTCTAGGCACCTAGGTTCATTGAATCAACAATGTTAAAAATTGCGACGTGCCCTTCAGGATGCACTACGTGCTCCAAGGGTGCCACTCGCCTTCATTCAAGTTTCATTTATGCGACGTGCCCTTCAAGACTCACTACGTGCTCCAAGGGTGCTACCTGCCTTTTGACTAATTTTGGTAGACGTCCAACCCTTGGAGTCAATACTCCATCAGACGACCTTGTGGGAGACTAAGGGCCTCTAAGTAATAACAACCCGACCTTATTGCGCGCCCCTTAGAATCTTTGTGAGCAACTGTCTCAGTCTACCCTCATGACATTGTGGATCTCTCGAACTAGGTAATCGTTAACCTACAATTCGAGACAGGAGTGCCAGTAGGCTATGGAAGGGCTGCTGCCACACCTCTCCCTCAATATCTCTAGTTTTCATGCATGGCCCCTTTACTCGTAATGTGAGTTTGATTATCAAGCAATTGTCATCCTGCATCCATCAACGAAACATGTCAGCGATCCATAAACATCATCATAATATACCCGATCATATGTCACATATGCATAAACAGAAATACTCAAACCATATATAGTCCACTCCCTGACTTGATCCAGAGTCCAAGGAGGTCCACCAATGCCATCGACATCCTCAATCTAACAAGTGTCCTGCACACTCAAGAGAAACCAGTCAATAGCACTCGTCTATACATCAATAACATAACATAACATCATAATCCACAATCTCATCATCAAAATCCATAAGTGAAGCAAACACTCATATAATGAACTGGATCACTTGCACGCAAGTGTCCTCAAAGAATAAGTCACATCAGGTGCGTGCAAGAGTGGGATGTTATAGGGACAGAGTAGAACAATTTTGAATATGGAGTTTTTCATGAACCCACAAACCCGGGAACCCACGAACCCGTAGTTATGAATGATAAAAAATAAGGTAAGTGTTGCAAAGCCGTTGGTCGGACTTGTATGCAGGAGAAATTAAATACTTAGGGGATCGGTACCCGCGACAAGTCTGACGGTCATAATGTAGATCACATACCTTTGGGTGTAAAATGGAGATCACGGAACTTGGAAGATGAAGGCTTGAATCCATGAACATGTGAAGTTGCAAAAATGGTTAAGTATATTATAACAAGGTGGTCGGTTGGATTCATGACATAGGAACATGAATGGGGATGAAGACCCGCGACTCTGCCTACCCGTGAACTCGCTAATTTTTGAAATTCAACTAAGTATGGTAACTAGAAATGGATAGAAGAAGGGAAGAAATGAAAAGGGGAACAAGGATAGGTATAGAAGGGGGAAAATAAAGGTGTTAGCACTAGAAGTCACCCTCAGATTGCATAGAAGGTAAGCCCAATACCCATCAGTTTATATAGTAAATGTAAATGAGTTTTAGGTGATCAAATGGAGAGGACTCAATGATAATAATGTTCTAACTCAGAAATCTGGACTAACATGCGTAAGCAATTGAGGTCTAGAATCAACTTCAGTCGGTAAGTTGGAGTAAGGGTGAATAGAGGGAAGACTTTGGTGAGGAGAGTGTAGAGGTCTGTCGTGGACATCAGGTCTTCTAGCAGCCTAAGGAGGAAAAAATTAAACAGAATATCCTCTTGAATTCAAATCTCAAAGAAACTGAAAGAAATTATAACAACACTATAATCAAACATTCATCATAATACAGTTACAACAATCCATGTGAAATAGTCATTCATGAACTCTATCAGTATCAGAGACAAATAAGATGGAGTAAGAAAGATGACTTAGATTAACCAAGATGTCTAAAAAAAAAATACATAACCAGAGAACCCGTGTTCTTCATAAAAAAAATTTACAATAGCAGGGAGCTTAGCTCAACCATTCGACCATAACAAAATA
The DNA here is from genome assembly GCA_009831015.1 of Picea engelmannii. Taxonomy (NCBI): domain Eukaryota; kingdom Viridiplantae; phylum Streptophyta; class Pinopsida; order Pinales; family Pinaceae; genus Picea; species Picea engelmannii. Next base: position 158,853 of record ML788652.1, read on the forward strand.
TCAGAACTAACTAATTATACTCATAAATGCTGCAACCACCAGGAGTGTGATCGGACCATTGCATTCAAATTTTTCAGTCAGCACCTGCTCTATTAGACAGTGCAGGCCTTCCTACGTCAGATGTGAGCCCGACTCAGTTTGGGATCTTCCAGAAAATCCATCCACCAGGGAGCTTTGGACTGACAATCGCCCCCCACGACCCTTCTCTCTATGCATTCCATTTATGGAGTGAGACGAGGTCTCAACCACCACCCCCATTTTCAATAACTACCTTCAACGGAATCAGGACAAGGCCTGGCACCCATGAATGTTCCAAGCGGTTCCCACGACTTCTTTGAGTCAATCCCGATGCCTCGAGGCCAAGCATATCTTCTTATGTGACCAAATATAGGCACTTTCAGCCTTTGGTGCAACTCCTCTCCACCGCTCCATATTCAACATGACCTAGGGCCATGACCCTATGCAATTGCATGATTGCGAGCGCTACTAAGGGTGGTCTTAAAGAAAATCTCTTTTGTCCCCGCAATTCACCATGAACCGCCACACGTCCCTTTCTCAAAACCACAGTTTCGATTGCGGCCTACCCCTAAGATTTTAAAGTGTGCACACCTTCCGACCCCGCAATTTGGTGTGATCGTTGATCTTGCGATCTAATATTAGTCCCTCTGATCAATGGCTCAGCTTTGACACTTTTTAGAATGATGGATCAGATCTTCCCCTTCAAAACAACGGATGAGATTTGCTTTGCGGATCGGCCTTCAGGAATTTCAATTCTCAAATTCCACTTCCCTCGAAGTAAAACCTCCAGAGATGAGAATCTAATGACATGTGGCTCCCTGAGATTGATGACTGAGACGATTTTTGGGTCTCCGGACCTCGGAAAAATAAAATTTCAAACATGGGCTCCCAAAGGCCTTTACCCAGAGTTGGTGATATACCGACGTGTGTCCTCATGAATCGAACGACCGAGGATTACTTCAGACCTTTATCCAGATCTCAGGGATTTCAGCCACATGTCCCCACTGATGGGTGGTCCAGGTGACATCATATGATGTGTCATGATAAGGAGGGTGACATGGCCATGACAGAATGACCCGGAAAGAGTGCCACACGTCATGCCTGATGAGAGTGTGTCATGTGCTTTGACACTTCAGGTTTTTGGGACTTCAACGTTTTTCTCATTTAAAAAATCCCGAAGTAAAACTCCCGGAGTGATAGATCTGATGATGCATGGCAGTCTAGATTTGGATGGCCGAGATCTACTTCGGGACTTCGACACTTTTCATGGCGCTATAATTCGTGCAATTTTGAAACTCTGAATACCCGGGGGCCGCTAATTTGATCCTCACAGGGGATCTCCACTGTTGCAAAATTGAGCCCGCCTGTTTGTATTTTAATCCTGAAATGAGCTGCTCTGCATACTGCGCTCGGACGCTTCCTATGCAGAACATGAACTTGGATGACTTGCTTCCCTTGACAACTATATGTGATAACAAAAGGGAAAAAAAAGAAGTTGGGAAAATATAAAAGGGAAGGAAATTTCAGAAGCAGGAATTGTTCTCAACAACTCCTTGGAATGATATCCAAGACATATGGACCATGATAGAAAGGAGGTATCATTGCCAAGGCTCGAAGATGTTCTCCTACTACACCTCTAGGAACACCTGTACACAAAAACAACTTCTTGAGAGATGCAACCTTCTTTCTAGCATGGGGGACATTTAATAATTTAAAGGTTCCCACTTTGATGGGAAACTTCAACCATATCCTCTTGGAACTTGTAGAGAAAAATGTAGTAATTGCTACTTCAAATGTCTGATATGGAATTCTCTCATGATCACCTTTTCATGGACATATTTGGGTAGTATATGTGGGGAAAAGGTGCATCAAAATACCCTGATATAGGTATAATGTTTCTCCATATACCAATCACCTACATCCCTAAGGGCTTCAATGGATCCCCGTGATGATCTCTATAGTGGCTGATTGAATATGACAAAGAACAAAGGCTCCATAAAATGATCACAATTATCATATACATGTTTATTATATTTACTCTCCCATAATTCATAGTAGTATATATGCACAGGGGGAAAATTAGAGCTCTAGTACCAACCCATTGTAAGAAAAAGAATTGACGAACATATAGCATCAATTATATATTCAGACATATAAAAAAATATTTTTTTGAGTCTCGAAGCCACCTTAATAGCTTCAATATTTGTACCCAATTGAAGATGTTCCCTTCTTTAGACACATAGTGCGCCATTGATACCCATTCTAGCTTGAAATGCGTACACCCTTCTTCTCCATACAACCTACAAATTAGTATTGCCAGTATTTGATAGGGTTATTTGAAGTACTGGATAGGATATAGTGTACTATAATTTATAGTAATGGATTGTATTCATCCCTCCATTCTCTAATTAGTTAAGCCATTTTGGTTTTTTCCCTCCTGAAGGTATCCAAAAACTATTTGTTTAAGTACACTTCGGGTTTCTGCAGTTGGTACCTTTTATGTATGTCATCTGGATGTAAAGAGGTGATAGGGGATCCTGCTTCATTTAATATGGGTAATGTTCTTTAATATATATGTGAATAAACCCATATGATTTCATCATTATATGACAAGACAACGGGTCTGGCAGTGATGGTGTGTATCTCACTTTTTCTAATGTTTTGGTACACCCCTAGGTCCTTTTCTTATTTTGGAAAATCTTCATGGATGAAGATTTTGTATATTTAATCTCATGTGGGGAATACTTGAAGTCCATTGTGGTGATTGGTATCTGTCAGTAGCAGGTTATATGTAATTTTTCCTTGAGTAGTAATATTTTCAATGGGTGTCCTTCCCCTTCTCACTTGATCTTTCGACATTCTCTTCTTATGAAATCTTGCATAATTGAAAACACTATAAGCGTGTTGTAATAAAACTTGAATATCACTATAAATTGATAGAGTATTAGAAATAGCAAGAAACTTCTTCACAAGAATTCACAATTAGGCAGGGAGACTTTTCCCATACTTCTTTCACACTCTTTAACTAGAAAAATAACTATTATGGTGCTCGCATTAGGCTAATATGAATTGCTCACCAACATTTTGCTCTGTAATTAATGAATTTGGATTCAAACCTTTTAGTAGGTGAGAAAAGTAAAGAGATATCAATGCCATAAGAAGAACTCATTTTGAAAGAATATCTTTAGAATAACAAGCTTGTGAGAAGATGGGATTTTTGAAGAACAAGCTTACGGGAAAACTCTCTTCGAGAAAACCTTTTTGGAAAAATCATTTTAGAAGATTGGCTTTCAATTTTTTTTTTTGGAGGATATCCTTTAGAGTGAATCATTTTGGGAAGACTCATCCTCAAGAGAATGAAGAGTAGTTTCCCAAAGCTGAGCTCGATGAACATTGTTTGAAATAATATTGATGGTACTGCATTGGAAAGAGCACTAAAAGGTTCTTAATGAGGAAAAAAAGTGCATAGGGCTAATAATACTTTATTGAGTTAAACATATAACCCATTTGCAATATAATGGGATCAAGGGTTCCCAATATAATATGAAAAATTAATTCATGAACATCCCTATCAAGAGAACACTCACAGGAGGAAGGAGTTCCTTGGAAGAATGCATTCGAGAAGACTCATGTAGGAAAACACCTTGGTGACTTATCTTTATGATGGAATGAATATGAAAAAGGGGATCCTGAAAGGCTTGTGGTTTTTTGATTCTAGGAATAACTTCAAGCAAGATAAGATAAATTTACGATGAGGGAAATCCTAAAGAGGTGATCCTAATGGGATTACAGGATGCAGGTTTCTGAAAAGTCGTAAAAGGAGTTAACTTGACATTATGACAGGGATATCCTGCAAAGGTAAGAGTGATAATATTGTGGTTTTTGGGTTGCTGGAAAAATGTGAAGAAATGAAAAATGGACTTTTTGATAGGATGAATCTCAAAGTGTAAGCCCGATAGGCATGCAAATCATAGATTTTAGAAAAAAACTATTTGTGATTAAATGTCTTTTAGATGGAAAGAACCATAACAAAAAGAGTTTGATAGGCTGGTGGTTTATTGTTTTGAAAAATACAATGAACACTGTGGATAATCATGTGTGAGTCTTATTAGAACAAAGGATGATACCAAATCAATTCAAAGTGAACCAGGATGAGTAGGGACTTAAATAATCCAATAATTCTTCAAACAATTCAATGCTAGGAAATATGAATAACATGGAAGAGGAGATCAAAGGTGAAAGAGAGAAAAATACCATCTTCTATAAATAACACAAGATTGCTCAAACCTGAGGAAATACACTTTCCCTTCATACTTTATGTAGAAATTTTTCCAGGGGGGGGCATTCAATTTTCTTGAAATAGGAAAATTTAATGGGAGTTTTTGTAGGCACAACATAGCCCAATGATTTTTTCTATTCCAATCTTGGTCTTAATTTTGTGCTTTGTGAGATTATTCCAAAATTCCTCCAAATGGGAATTATTCTAGATATAATGCCACTACTTTGGGTAACTAGGTACACCGGGCATGGCCATTGTTGTTGTGAATCCAATAATGACTGGAATTTTTCTTTTCCTTAGCCGATATATTAGATAAATGGTGTTATAAAATAGGTTGAGTCATTAATATTGGAAGTTGCTGCCAAGTGTCTTCCCAAAAAAGAGTTGATCTTCCATCTCTTATTTCCTAGAAACAATGATTTTGGATTAAGGATCCATTTTTCGAACCAGCATCCCAAATCAAAGAGCCAATCTTGTCCCCTCCCATCCTTGATCATCTAATCTTGTAGCATATTTATTTCTCCATATTTTACCCCATGGTTGGTTTAAACAATGAAGCCATTGCCACCGAGTTTTAGCACATAGAATAGAGATTCGGGTTTCAGGATCTCTCATACCTAACCCATCGACTAGCTTAGGTAGAAAAACCTTCTTCCAAGCCACTAGATCCCACTTTATTTGAGTTCTTCCTACCCCAAAAAAAGTTATTTTGAAGTTTTATTATAGCATTTAGTTTAGGTTTAGGCACAATTAGTGCTGAGAAAAGATAAAGAGGCATGGCTTGCAACATAGATTTTATAAGGGTTGTATGCACCCAGGAAAATTTAGGGCTATGAAAAACCACTTTGAAATATTTTTTCATTTTATAAAGAAAGTCTTCCCATGAGACATTTGTAACACCCTGTTTCCCCCAATCTCTAAAAATAACTATACCGGCCATGAACTGTGGCAAACTCAAAAATTTGAATGTGTGGTGTGAATGGACCTTGTGAAAAAGGTCGATGAATGTGAATAATATTATGAGTATATATTGCAGGACTGCTGAGAGGGGATATGCTGAAAAAGAGACCACGATGGCCGAAGAAAGGTGGTGGAAGGCACCTAGAAAGGTGGCGTTAACTTCCACCGAAACCAATACCGTATTTGGACTTCACTGGCCCGAAGAACCAAGAGTGGCTCGCTGGCCCCGAATTAAATGACTCGTCAGGATTGGTAGGTAAAGGGCTCCTCATGAGTAATGAGGGATGGGGGTGAACTGCCCATCCGTAGAGTCCTCAGACCTGACCACTGTGAGGAAGATTGTGCCACACACAACCTCGTCGAAAGGAGAAAAGGCATGAAGAGTGGGCGATCAGAGGGGGCAGACGCGAGGGAAAGAGGAAGAAGAACTCTGGAAAAAATACAGAGTGAGTGATAGCAGAGAAGAAGGAGAGTAACCTTTGTTCTCGGTCACTGGAAAATAGAGACGCAGTCTCGCAACATCGTGGTCTCAGCTCAGGGGTTGCTAGTGGTAAATCCATTGGGAGTCGCTGAGCCTATGGTTGGGTGGAAATGAGCACCCCTCTCAACAGTTGCACTCACATCTGGTGTTATTTTTGATAAGTGTTTTACATCTTGCATCTTGAAATTTATATGCTGACATGTATGCTCATAGTCTGTGCAATTTTATGAATGATTTGAGTATAAGACTACCTGTGTAGTGTTTTGATTTGGAAATGGTGGTTGCATGCTTATAATGGAAAGACTATGTATGGCTTATGTTTTATAAATCGCTATTTATATGCATACCGATCTAATTCAGACTTCAAGTCTGCTTTTGGGAAATCTATGTCCTTATTCATCCCAGGAATACCCGGAATAGATCTCTCCACAAATATGCTCTTCTTGGAAACCTTACCAAGAACCTGGAAAAGGATTTGAAGGCGCAAGTCTTAGCAACCCTGTACGAGGAAGAATGATCCTCTTAGAATCCCGAAATAGTAGCGTAGGGATAAGTATCGATCGACGGAAGAGATCCCGTTGGAAGATCTGCGGTCATTCACGACCGTTAGATTGGAGGAAGAAACAAGGGAGTTACATGCCTTAAACCTTTTCCTTTATCTTCATGAGTAGCGAAGAAATTGGGACCATAGATCCCCAAGGTCTGTGGGAGTATATGGACTGTTGATTTTCCATGTCCAGGGAGCAGTGGGAGAGTGCACCGCGTGGGACAGATCTGAGCCATCAGATCTTAGTTAGAAAACCCGACAGCCGCCTGATCTAAGGAGGATACATGTCGCAAGATTGCCCATTCCGGGGATTCAGGTTTGGGATTCCGAAAGTCCTGATGATAAGAGATCGGGACACTCCATGGTGGAAGTCCCGATATAGATGTGGACTGTCCAATCTAAGGAGGACACGTGTCCCAATATTGCCCATTCCGGGGATTCGGACTTCGGGATTCCAGAAGTCCTGATGACAAGAGATCGGGACACTCCATGGTGGAAGTCCTGATATAGATCTGGACCATCCGATATAAGGAGGACATGTGTCGTGAGATCCTCTCTATCGAGGATTCAGACATCGAGAGTCAGAGGAGGAAGTCTCTTGACTTCGCGAGTGGAAAAGTCGCAAGAAGATCAGAACCGTCTGTCTGAGGAGGACAAGTGGTAGAGATCGAGGGATCTCGTGAACTTGGAGGTTTGCAAGGTGAGAGCCCAGGAGTTGGGTGCTCCAAGTCGCGAGTGGTGAAATTGAGAGGAGTAAGGATCACCGTTGGATCCAGGTCACGTGAGGACCATTGGATCAAAGCCTCATCGCACGTATCGCGCATTTGAAGGTTCGGAGGTTGAGAGGACCTCTTCTCGACATAAAAATTCATGAATTACCGAAAGCCGAGCACGAAGGAACACATGGCAGAACCACAATGTGGGGCCCGTATGATTGACAGGCAGACACACGTCGCCTGGAGAAAGGAGTTAACACTCCATTGACTTCTTGCATCTCAGGTATTTGTGGGATAAGAGCATGAGTGCTCAACCTTTCGACGTGCGAAGTTGCGAAGTTGCAATGGGAGCTAGCACTTAGCCTAGCCATTGGTCACGCATAGAGGGTGCTGACAGAAGGGAGCTATTCCCGTTACGTGATTTCGAATATCATGAATTTGGGAAGGAAGAGTTAGGAGTTTCGACTCGCAAACTCGCGAGATTGCGAGTTGTGACAAGCGCCTTCGAGAATAGGCCTTGGTCATAGCGCTGTGGTCGCTCGGAGAGGGTGGAGCTTGCGCCTAGTGCTGTTCGCACATGGGAGCTTCCGAAAGGACCCGTGGATCGATTGGAAGAAGATTCCAGCTGGAACTCAAAAGGGGCCGCTTCGGCTCATAAAAGAAACTGAATGATCCTTAAGACCGGGAGGTCACGTAGAGACTCTGTCGAGGCAGAGGTGGCATCTGCAGCCTATGCTAAGATTCATAGGTTTTCGGGGATTCTGTCCCTCGAGAAAAGGCGAAAAATTTATTACGCCGCAGCGAGTGTGTTACAACATTGTGGAGAGAATTCTCAACTAAAGGGGCCCCTGGATATTTGTTTGTAAGGTAACTCCATCGAAATCCTAAATGTCTAGTGATATGAACTTGAAATGTAATAAGGGTATTGAAAAAAAAAGTTAATATTTAGAATGGTTGATGGATGTACCCGGGGCTTCCATAAAGTTCAACCGAGGGGATGTTCACTAGAAGAGTATCATTGACAAACTGAAGATGGGAAGAAGGTGAATATTATCAATGTATTTTGATCCCTTCTATTCATTTTTATTTCACAACTGCTAAAAAACTCCTTTCAAGACCTTATACCATTACAATGAAAAGGAACGGGGATAGACAATCATCTTGTCAAATATTATAACATCCGCTCCATTACATCATCAATTAATTGAGTACAGTAAATGAGATATTGTTTTGTTTGTTTTGAAACAAATGTTAGGACAAGTGATAAGAATTAACGACATGCATAAAAATTCACACATTCAATTCTCATCTCATCACTATGCAACAAGAAACCAAATACCACATCACAAATTTGAGATCAACCATATCACATAAGGATAACAATAATATCTACCCACCCAACCTATCCTACAAGGTTAGGACCTCCAAGACACATAATCAACTTTCAAGTCCAGGATTCATTCGATTTATTTTGACCACTAAAGGTCTCAGGACTGGCAACTTTTATGAGGAACATGAAGGTATCTACCCAAACAATGCTAGTTCAATATGCATAACCGAATCTGTAACGTCCCCTCTGTTACGACTAGGAAAGCGAAGCACAAAAGGTATTTTTTTTTTTGCATCAGACAATTAACGTCAACACATAATTCATAGCAGCGCATACTCTATGACATCATAAGTAAAATCATTACAAGCTACTCATCATTGTAATCAATAACGATGAAATCAATGCATCAACATAAAGGATAGTGACACATAAACACAAATAACGATGCAACTCAACACAACACAAACAACTTGAAGCAATTTATAAACAATGATCAATCAAATATTGAATATTAAGATGACTACCCGCCCAACCTACCCTGCAAGCTTAGGACCTCCAGGACACATAAGCAACGCTCAAACCTATTAGCACTCTGTAAACTTCATTCCACTGAAGAAATGAATGATAGAGGTAACCTACAAACCAACTTTGAGGCCCAAAACTAGCCTTTCGAACCTGGAGAGGGCTCTCTCTGGAGATTTCGTCTCTGTACAGGATGTAACTTTAAATTCGGGGCTAGATTTAACACCTTTAAATCGTATTTCTGGTTCTATTTGCGAAAATAAGCAAGACCTTGGGCTATGGAGTTGATTTAAGAAAACGATAGAAATAAATGACTCAGTGACTGAACTCGAGAGGATAAAGGATAAATGAGAAACAATCTTCAGTTAAAAATCGTTGTGTGTGGTGAGAGAAAAAAACATGAAGCAACTCAGAGCACCGCTGAGGATGAATTCAAAGTTAACTTAGAAGAAATACAGTTTGTCTAAATAGCGTGAATCTAGAGCACTACGCGGTGAATTCTAGATTCAAAATCACGTTCCGATTTAGACATAAATTACAGATGTTAATATAAAGAGCACATGAAAGCACATACACAAAGAAAGAATACAATACATCATAATAACACAGTTAGAATATTTTCATCAAAGCTTCAAGACTTTTGCATTAAATCTCAATCGGATCAAAAACTACAATCAATAGTCACTGTCTACACTATTTTGCAAACCAACCTGGCTTACATTGAAAAGATGGAATATATAGATAAGGGTGTGCTGCTTGGGCTACCCTGTGCTCTAACTACTCTCCATACAAACTAGGTTTTCACTGCTCTCTATCAGATGACTCTTCGAATGACAATTTGCTAAAAAAGGAAACTGGCTGTACTCAGTCGCATCATAGCCACTCATCTTTTTCGCAACGTTTCAGTCATCAACAAGATATCATCATTAGAGAATGATGTGTCAATGCTCTCCTTTGATAGGGAATCTGGATGATCAAGTGTTCTGCCAGACTCCTGGCACGCACTGTAACAGCCTTGATCTCTGTCACGTGATCATTTATGGCGTGCGCATGAGGCGGGTGACTGCAGAGCATCACAGGTGCCCCCAAAATGATGACCCCAACTAGGGAAAAATGCCTATCCTCAAACTGTTGCATGTCTAATGCACACCTGCCCTTCATAATGGATGATATTCCATCGTTGCGCGTGGTATGTTTTCCGTGTAGGTATCTGTCAGAGCCCAAGTCTACACCACGTATGGGGAGACAAAAAAAATGGAATCGGTCGATCATGCATCTGGTCTTGTTTGCAGTTTGGATACTCGAAGCTTTCTCCAGAGAGACCAGTTTCACCTTTTCAGGTTCGTCACTTGCCTTTGCTGAACCGCGTTCCCTTCCCGACTCCAAGGGCCAACCAACCACTCGTTGACTTCGACCCATTCGTTGTTTGGCACCTGACCTCACATGCTTTGACACACATAATATAACTTGACTGAGACCGAATCTAACTGAAAAATGATGGTGCTAATAGTTGGATCCAATGGGGATTCCATCCTCCTAGTGAGGTGGCAAAGAACAACAGACCAGGTGCTTGACCATTGGGAATTATTCAACTTCCAGACTCTGAAACAACGGAAAATGAAAACGCAACCTAAAACTTCTTGACACAGTTTCAACCAGACTTAGCATAAACTCATGGCCTTCACTAAGGGCTTCAATTTTTAGCTGACATACAGACTCGAAAGGCCTTCTTTGAAAACAAAAACAAAAATCAAAACAACTATTTATAATGACATGAGATTTAAACAAACTTTATTGCACCAGATAGTGCTTGAGGAACCTGCCGTTCATAGGCCCTCAACCAATAGACTCTCCATTAAGTTATTCTAACACATATGCATTGTTCCCATGATACGCGCAGATCCTGAAAGGGCCCATCCAAAGATGATTGATTTTTCCATGATTTCCCATATCTTCGTTCCTCGTGTTCCACTTTAGCACTAGATCCTCCACTTGGAATTCTTCCTGTTTAGAGTGTTTGTCGAAAGATTTCTTCATCATGTCCTGGTGAAGTTATGATCGGTTGTAGACCTGCTCCCTCATCTAATGTGCATGAATCAACTGATTTATTCTTCTTTGCATGTCATCTAGCTCAACCTCTTTCTCTTGCAGCAACTTCCTAGCGGACAATCCCAACGAGGTAGGAAAGATCGCATTTGCGCCATATACAATTTGGAATGGTGACGTGGAGATGGACTTCTTGGTAGTGACCCTATCCTCCCACAAAGTGTAAATAAGCTTCTTATGCCAGGCCTTCTTGTTTTCTTGTAGGAGTCTTTTAATGATTCTAGTTAAGCTTTTATTCAATGATTCTGCTAACCCATTACGCTGTGGGTAATATGCTGTAGAATTTCCTATGGTTATATTGTAATCCTTGCAAAAATTCTCCATTTTCTTGGATTTAAATGCAGCCGTGTTATCTGTGATGATCTTAATAGGGCACCTAAACCTAGACATGATGTTAGTCTCCAGGAACTGAATGATGATCGTGTCAGTAGCCTGCTTCGTTGGAACTTCTTCGATCCATTTCATGAAGTAATCAGTGGTTGTAAGTATCCATCTGTGTTGTGCTGAGGATGGAAGATGCATATCTCCTATGAATTCTAGGCCCCATTGCATGAAAGGCGCTTCGACCGAGATCTGTTTCAGCGGTAGGGGTTGCAACTTTCTCCTTCCATCGAAAATCTAACACTCGTGACAACTGGAAACTTCTTTATACACGTCTGCGAAGATGGTAGGCCAATAGTAACCCGCCCCGAGGATTTTATGCATGATGGTTTTCTAGTAGTGATGTCCCCCGCAGTCGCCTTTATGGAATTATCTGATGGCATGTTCCACGTCATCTTCTAGTATGCAACTCAACAATATCCCTCCTGGATCTTTCCAATACAGTGAGTTATCCAAGATGCAGAACTTAGTAGCTTTGAGTTTTAAGAATCTAACCTTGGTCTTACTTAACCCTGGAGGAGCTTGCAGATTCCTCAACACATAGATGATATCTATATACCAAGGTGAATCGATAAATTTCTAATCCACCTGTGTGGTTGTTTCTTCCTGAGGATTCTATGACAAATCAACGATGAAGTTGACTCCAAGGATGTCGCAGTTCGATTGCATCATCAGTTTTGTGAGGCCCTATCCTTTGATAAACTTTGTGGGCTTGATTTCTAGGTTATATTCCAACATGGCTGCGATCCATTTACCTCTTCTTCCCTCAGGGTTTGGCTGAGTCAAAATATCCTTGACTGAGTTGTTGGGCACGCAAGCGATAACGTGGGAGTGTAATATGTAAGTTCTGAACTCCTTCAGGGATTTCACTAAGGCGTATGCTTGTTTCTCCATAATGTTGTACCTCAGTGGGGAATCCCTAAGTGTCCTGCTGAAGTTAGCTATAGGCTTTTCAAAGTTCTGATTGTCTTTCTGTAACAACATGCCAACAATGGTATGCTCCAATGCGAATGAAAACAAGATGAAATCTTTCGTGAAGTTAGGGCTGGCCAACACAGGAGCCTTGGTTAGAGATATCTTGATGTCTTAAATGATTTTCTGGCCTCGGGGTTCCATTTGATCTCATTCCCCTTTCTGAGCATGCAGGTGATATGTTTTATAATTTCTGCCTGATTCAGGATGAATCCTCTCAAGAAATTTACCTTTCCTAAAAAAGACTGCACCTCCTTCTTGCTGCGCGGAGTGCTGATTTTCAAGATTCCTTCAACCCTACTGGGATCTATGTTTATGCCTTCCTTCAAGATGATGTGCACTAACAGTTTCCCTTCTTGCATCCCAAAATGCGACTTTTTTGGATTCAACGATATGCCAAATCTCTTGCATTTCTGGAAGACCCTCTTTAGGTGCTCAAGGTGTTGTTCATTGGAATCAAAATATAAAATGATGTCATCCAGATAGATTATGATAAATTTGTACTTTTCCTGGACAAATTCTATATCCATCACCCTATGGAAGGTAGCTCCCGCATTCATCAGGCCAAAAGGCATCTTGGCGTACATGAACGTCCCCCATGGTGTTGTGAAAGCTTTCTTTTCCCGGTCATCCAGGTGTACCAAGATCTGATTATAACCTGAAAATCCATCTAACATAGAAATCTTCTGGGACCCAACTACCTTCTGCAGGATTTAGTCCATCTTAGGGAGTGGGTAGTTGTCTTTGAGGGATACTTTGTTCAAGTTCCGAAAATCCATGCACAATCTTATTTCACCGCTCTTTTTTCTCACAGGCACCAGGTTGGTGACCCATTTCGAAAACCTTAAAAAAACGATAATTTTGGCTTCGAAAAGTTTCTTTACCTCCTTCTCGATTAGCGACAGTAGCAGGGGATTTATCCATCTTAACTTTTTCTTGAAAGGATTTTGGTCTTCTTTGAGATGAATGATGTGCTGAATCACTTTAGTGTCGTAGACTTTCAAATCGTCATAGCTCAAGGCGAAAACATCGGGAAAATATTTCACGAGTTTGATATAGACTTGCTTGACCTTTGGAGTGAGAATCTTTTATAATTTCATCATCTTCAGATTCTCCTGGGTCCCGATATTGTAATCCTCGACATCTTCGTCGTTTGCAGTGATCTTGGGATTTCTAGCCGCGTCGTTTTCATCAAACAACTTTTCCAAGAGAAATAATCCTTTTGGGATGATATTATTCTTTAGCTGTATTATGTCCCTCCCAGCTGTCTGGTTCTGGAAAGAGTCATCATTACTGCATGCATATTCGCTTTCATCTTCGTTGCAACAACATTTGTCATCAATGTTAATATTAGCAAACTCGTCACTCATCTGGAGAAATCTCTCCACCTGTTTGTCATCCTCAAACACCTGCCAATACTTAATATTATCGGGCACCACTGGCCTGTGTTTGACTTCGATCTCATATTTTCTATTTGGAAAAATGGGAATTTTAAAAACCGAGGCTGAGATGGCTAAGGCATCTGAAATCTGATTCTGCCCCCTCGGGTTTGCTGATAAATTATACTCCGAGAATTCTTCGAGGAGGTCCAACACTAGGTTTCTGTATGCTCCCACTCTGGGGTGCTTTGATTGATATATTCCTTTCACTTGGTTTATAACGAGCTTGGAGTCTCCATGCACTGATATCCTCTTTGTGCCCAATTCTTTCAAAACTTTCAGGCCCAAAATCAATGCCTCATACTCAGCCATGTTATTTGTACAGTCGAAAGAAAGCTTGTATGGGCAGAGTTTTGTCCCTACCTTAGGAGGAAATATCCACATGCTGACCCCTGCTCCTTCCTTGCTGACGGCTCTATCGAAACTCATGATCCATATCTCGTTATCCACAGGGTTCCTCGAGTTTGCGCACTCTATTGCACGTCGCACAACTTTGTCATTGACAGTCATGACAGTTGTCGGTTCTTCCTCTTCAAAACTCAGGTCATTGTAAAAAATGGAAGAGTCGATGTCAATATTGACGTAGTAGATGGGGTGGTTATTCGGCTTTGTCTTACTGCTCACCATGTATTTCAACAATACTTCTCTGTATAACCCTCTCTCTTGGACAAAGATAGGGATGGTGGTGTACGACATGTCCATCTGCAGAGTTCCCTTCAATTTCGTGGCCCATGACCTAGATAATAACATGCCAAATTTGGGGGGTATATCAGCCATAGCCACGTCCATAACCATATTTTTAGAGGGGATTTGGGCCAACAACACAACCAAATCTTTGATCAGACCCAAACATTTGACTTTCCTTGAATCAAAAGAAAAAAGATCTTTATAGGGCCTGGTGATGTGTAAACACAACTCGTCCATGATCACTTTGGGCATGAGATTGTGCGACGCATCCGAATCCAGCATGGCATTATGGAAGGTCATGTAATGGATCTTAAGACTGACATAGAATGGGCGAACGTCTTCAGTGTTTCCCGCCTCCTCCATGCGCAGACCAAACAAAATGGTAGGGTGATCATCCTGGATGTTCAAAGTGTTGGGAGTCCCCCCATATTTATCATTTTAATAATCTGACCCCGATATTTTCCTTTCTTGATGAGTTCGTTGAAAGGGACAAATATTTTAATCTTGTCCATTTTATTCTCAAAGTTAAAAGGAGGAGAGACCTTTTCTACCTCTTTGGCGCATGTCTCCCGATGCTCTCCTTGGAACTTCCTCCTTTGACTTCGCCTTTTCCATTGCATCCTTGGTTGGGTTGTCTTGCCTCAGTAGACTTGTGGAAGGGGTATCTGCCAGAGATTTTCTTATGGGATTCATCTGTTGGGGCTCGCTTATGGGATTTGGATGTTGAGATTCTGCAGGCGCCTTTTTACTCCTGAGGTTGTATTTTTTTTGGAACTGCATGATAGCGTTGTGATAACCTTTCCTAAATTCTTTCATTTCCCAAGACAACACATCATCCGTCTCCAACATAATATCATTTTTTTCACTCATGTATCGATCATGTTCCCCCTTTGTCAAAAGCACATGCATGTCTTTGTTGTCGCAACATTGCATTTGATCTTCAAACATCTGATCAAAATCTTCGTTTGCATAATTGTTTTGGAACGGGGGCCTTATTTACTAGTCGCCCTGGTCTCTTTGTCCCCTTTGCTTGATCTGCGGGACGTGGCCTCTTCTGAAGTTCTGATTCCTAGGCTGGGGGTCATGCTGTTCTCGGGCAATGGGTTTTTTTCCCATGGACATCCTTCCCATCAGCTTCTCCATCGTCTTCATCATCAATTCAAACTTGTCATTCGTGGGTTGAGAAGTCGATGGGTGCACATCCTCTCGGGGTTTCTTCTCGCCTCTATTGAAACTTTATTTTATCTTTCCCTAAGCCATCAAATTTACCTCGACTTCGATCGCATCACTCATCATGGCAACTAAATTCGCAGATCTTCTCTCCCTCAACAACAAAGCGAAATCACTGTCAAAAGAGTCGGTGTAACAGCCTTGATCTCTGTCGTGTGATCAAGTATGGTGTGTGCATGTGGCGGGTGACTATAGACCATTGCAGGTGCCTCCAAAATGATGACCCCAACTAGGGAAAAATGCCTCTATTCAAACTGTCGCACGTCTAATGTGCACATCTCCTTCGTAATGGATGAGATTCCATCACTGCACGTCGTATGTTTTCCGCGCGAGTATCTGTTGGAGTCCAAGTCCTGTCCATGTCTGGGGAGAAAAAAAATGGAATTGTTTGATCACACGTCTGGTCTCGTTTGCAGTTTGGATACTCAAAGTTTTCTCCTGAGAGACTAGTTTCTCCTTTTCAGGTTCGTCATTTGCCTTTGCAGAACCACTTTCCCTTCCCTACTCCAAGGGCCAACCGACCACTTGCTGACTTCGACCTATTCATTGTTCGGTACCTGACCTCACATGCTTTGACACACATACTCTGACTTGACTAAGACCGACTCTAATTGAAAAAATGACGGCTCTAACAAAACCCATGATTCATCCGATCGATTTTGACCATTTAAGGTCTCAGGGCTGGTGACTGTTCTGAGGAACAAGGAGGTGTCTACATCCCACTAACACAATCAAGTCGAAAAATAACTAGCTCAATCAATCAACATCACTACTGTTCATGGCACAAGATAATTCAACTATTAATCAATCATATAACAATGTTATTCCATGGTGCATGAGTAATATAATTACTTAGTTCATCACAAGACAACATAATTCAAGGCACAAAAGAGTACTCATTAGTTTTATCCCATGGTGCAAAAGAGATTTAATCACATAATCAATCATACATTACCTTTATTACAAGGCACACGAGTAATCATCATTTTTATTCATGGTGAAAAATAAATCTAATCATATGACCCATCACACATCATTCATCAAAAATCATGGCACAAGTAATCTAATCATATGACCAATCATACCTCACTCATAAAAATTCATGGCACATGTAATATAATTACTCAAACATTTATACCTCCATTTTATTCCATGGCACAAAGAATCCTATCACTCAAACATTTATACATTCACTTTATTCCATGGCGCAAGGAATCTAGTTACTCAAACATTTATACATCCACTTTAATCCACGGTGCAAGGAATCCAAATACTTAGTCAATCATCATGACTCTCAAGAGCCTACCCTAACAAGTAAGGAAATTAATAATAGCAACATTAATCATTGAACATATTATACCTCAAATTAAGCAAATAAATATTAATAAGTTACGAACTACAATAGTCTAGTGCTTTTAATTGATAAACAAGGGCATATCAGGATGATCAATAAATACCAAGTCTATCCATTAAATAATTGAAAGAGAATCAATCCATAATTAAGAATTAATTAATGTTTCAAGTGGTAACCTTTAGGTCCATACATAGGGATTTTTAAGAAGATTGAGTTTTCTTTAATGATAAAATAAGGAGCTTAAGCTGGCTCATAAATTCCCTTAGAAGAAATAAGGAGGCCCAAAATGATATAAACAAGAAATGATTAAAAACTTGTCGTCATATAGCTCACCGTTTCAATGATGAAATTCAACTCATCACAAAAGATTGCAGACTTAAAACACATGGCAAATTTAAGGCGTCTTATCTTGAATGTGTGGTGAAGTAAACACACTATCTTAGTACAAGATAAAACACATTGTCTGTGGTGAGAAAATGCATTGTCTATGGTGAAAGCATAGACATCGAGCGGAATGCTCTAAAGACGTAGAGTTGTGACTCCTTAAAAATGCAAAGAACTAATGTCAATTTGTTGGCAAAGTTACTGAAGGCGTAAAGCTTATAAGCTCCTCAAAACCACAGATTTTTGGTGTAAAATCGCTGAGCAAGTGAATGAGGGCACAGAGCTTATAATCTCCTCATAAAAACATAGAGTTTTGGGAGTTAAGGTGCTAGCTAAGTGAATGAAGGCACAGAGCCTTGACTCCTCAAAGACGTAGAGAAGAAGATGAAAAGCGCAAAGACATTAAAGGTATACGCATAAAAATTAAGGAAAGTAATGCAAAGACATTAAGAATCGCAGAGGCATTAAAGGTAAACGAAATGAGGTTTTCCCCAACACACAGGGGACCTTTAAATGCATAAAAAATGTTGAATTCTCCAGATAAACGAAGGGAGGTTTTCCGCTAGCACACAAGGTGCTTTTAATGCATAAAAATCATTGAGTTTTCCAGATAAATGAAAGGAGGTTTTCCCTAACAAACATGGTGCTTTTAATTGCATAAAATCGTTGAGTTTGCTATAGAAACGAAGGGAGGTTTTCCTCAACACACATGGTGCTTTTATTTTCATAAAATCGCTGAGTTTTCCAGAGAAACGAAGAGAGGTTTCCCCCCAACACACAGGTTACTTTTAAATGCCAAAACATAGGGTTTTAAATGGAGAGAAATTTGTTGGGTACTGAAACAAATCGTATAGGTTTCACTTATAAAGGAAACACAGAGGGTTGACTTGCAGTGCAAAGGTTAAGGATGAAATAATTGATGGGTGAAAGAACAAATTGTAGAGGTTTCACTTGTAAAGGAAACACAAAGGCTCAAGTTGCAACACAGAGGTTAATGGATAATTAATTGTTGGGTGATGAAACAAAGCACAAAGAACTAAGGTGAAATTTGCTAAGAAAATGAGTGAAGGCACAAAGCCTTGACTCCTCAAATAAAAACACATAGATATGATGTATAAATTCCCTGAGCAATGAAGGAAATAAAATGCATAGATTACCAATGTTGAGTGATTCGTACAAGGAAAAAAAAATGCAGACTAGAGTTAAAACAAAACTCAAAGAATTCAAGAAGAAAGGAGCTGGGCGAATGTACCAATGTCGAGAAAATTCCTCAAGGAGAAACATAGAGAATTAAAGAGAAAACATAGAGGTTTTTGTCTTGTAAAAATGCAGAGAATTAATACAAACTTTGCTGAGCAAACCGAGAAATAAAACGTAGGGCGGTTTCAATCATAAAAAAAATGCAAGGAAAAAAAATGGGTATGCTCTCAGGACCTCTTCACAAAGGCACATAGGTAAATCCATTTATAAACACAGAGGTAATAAATTGCAGATGATGCAAATGTTATAAAGTCACATAGGAAGCATATGATAGTCACATGGATTTGCAAGACATTCAATCAATAGACTAATTCTAAAAACCATATATACAATAAAAACTTAATACATTAAAAACTTAAAATGAAAATACCATGACCGATGAAGATAGGCTTGATGATGATCCTTGGCGACTGACATTCCTTTCCCTCGTCTACTTGCTAACCGTTGAGACTTCACTGCCCAACCAATGTTAGGGGTACTCTTCTTCCCCCTTAGCCTCTCGAGCCACAAAGAGGCCACACACAGACACAACCAGAATCCTCTAGCTCCCATCTCGCCTCGCAAGGTAGAGCCACCATTCTCTCTTTCAGGATGGGTATCCCAATTCTCACAAGTAAAACTAGTCAGAATTTATGCAGCATAACCTTACTCATAAACAATGTGATCCACTCTCAACTCAACCATTTTTTTTTATAGAATTTTCCCAACATTTGGACAATTAATTCACTTTTCAATTAAATTATTTAGAATTATCTCCCCCTTACAATTGTCACCATTTCCCCCAATTTGCACAATTAAATCCACATTTTAATTTAATATAAGTCAATTTCCCTCACCCATCCTAAAAGCGCTCCTAAAATCACTCCTAGTTGTCCCTTTATTCCCTTTATTTCCAACTAATGACTGATGCCTTTCTAAAACAGAGTTGAGTTAAAACAATAAACTTCTCCTAGTTAGACTCTTGTTAATTAGACTCTAGATTCCTTTCTATGCGTACCCTTTCCTTTAGCTTTATTCCAATTTTTCCTTAAATTCCAATTTGGTAATTACTTGTACAATGTGTATTAACTCATTCTTTAGATTTATTTTATTTTCATTGATTTCTTAAATTGATTTATTTCATCCCCTCATTATTTAATTTATAAAATTAGTTTTTATTCTTCTCACTAACTTAGACTTAGGCTTAGTTAAATTTTTATTTGCATGAGCTTAGACCCTTAGGGATTATGATTAATAAATTCATTCTTTAATTCATTAATTAATAAATTAATTATTTCGATAGTGCTCAAGATTTTACAAGGTTTAACATTCGCTCAAAGTTTTCTAGGCCACCTAGATTCTTTGAATCATTTTTTTTTAAAATTTCGCGACATGCCCTTCAATACGCACTCTGTGCTCCAAGGGTGCCACTCGATTTTGATTCAATTTTTTTAATTTTGTGACATGCCCTTCAAGACGCACTCCGTTCTCCAAGGGTGCCACTCACCTTTGACTAGTTTTGGTAGTTGTCCAACCCTTGGAGTCATCACTCCATTCAGGCGATCGTGTGAGAGAATAAGGGCTTATAAGGAATAAGGACTTATAAGGAATAAGGACCTTGCCTTATTGCACACCCCTTATAAATCTTCATGATCGAATGTCTCAGTCTGCCCTCACAAAATCGTGGATCTCTCGAAATAGGTAATCGTTAACCTACAATTCAAGCCACGATGGGAGTGTTAGTAGGTTGTGTCATGGATTCTGCCACACCTCTCCCTCAATATATGGTTGTTGTGCATGGCCTTTTTACTCCTTATGTGAGTCATATTAGCAAGAAATTGTCAGCCTGCATCCATCAACGAAACACTGTCAATGATCCATAAACAACATCATAATATACCCGATCATATGTCACATATGCATAAATGAAATACTCAAACCAATACAATCCACTCCTTGACTCGATCCAGAGTCCAAGGAGGTCCATTGATTTCATCGGCATCCTCAATATGTTAGGTGTCCTCCACACTTAGGGGAAAACCTTCAATAGCATATGTCAATACATAGATATCAAATAACATAACATCATAATCCATCAACATCATCATAAGAATCCATAAGCAAGACAAACAACCATATACTAAAACCGGATCACTTGCACGCAAGTGTCCTCAAAGAATAAGTCAATAACATGTGCTCGCAAGAGAGGGATAATACATATACCCCCTCTTGTTTTAAAATTCACCCCGAAGTTGTATGGTATATAAATGCAGTGTATCAAGCATCTGACAAGATATATATGTATAACTATAAAATAAATATGGAAACTGCTGGCGCATATCATATGCGTCCTCCCAGGGAGCCAAGTGAGAACTATAATTGTCCCATTGGACCTTGACATTATCGATTGTTCGACGCCATAGTTTTCGAATGCGATGGTCCATAATGCGGATTGGCTCTGCCGTGAGTCACCCTCATTCGACACCTGCAAGGAACTCATGTCAATCACATGTGTAGGATCACTAACACAATGTATCAAAACATATACATGAAAAGCATTGTTCATACGCCTCAAAGAATTAGGCAAGGCTAGTTGATAGGACAAGGGCCCTTTCTTTTCCACAACTTCGAAAGGTCCCACAAACCTAGGAGAGAGTTTATCACCCTTCCCAAACTCAATTGAGATTTTGTGCAGTTTCACCCGTAAGAAAACTTGGCCGCCAAGTTCATAATTATGGTCAACGTGATGCACATCGACATAAATCTTCTATCGATCTTGTGCTTCTTTAATCCTCTGTCTTATCATTTTCATTTGTTCTTCCATTTCTTGGATCGCTTCTGGTCCTACTAGGACCCTATCCTCAAGTTGATCCCAGCTCGAAGGCGTCTGGCACGGTTGCCCGTAAAGAAACTCAGATGTTTCCATATTAATGGTGCTTTGATAGCTATTGTTTTACGTAAACTATATCAGTGGAAATAACTCTTCCCAATGCCTTTGTTGGTATATCATGTACATACGCAACATATCTTCTAGAATTTGGTTCATTCTTTCTATCTTCCCGTCTGTCTCAGTGTGATAAGCTGTACTAAAGTTAAGTTGGGTTCCCAAGGCCTCTTGGAAACTAGTCCAAAATAATTTTGTAAACACCGATCCTCGATCAGATATGATCCTTTTAGAAATGCCATGCAATCTCATAATCTCGCTGATAAAAACTCTTGCTATGTCTGGCTCTTTATACGTCGTACGAATAGGGATAAAATGTGCACTCTTCGTCAAAGTGTCAACTACCACAAAAATCGAGTTGTTCTTCCTTGTCGTTAGTGACAACCCAACTATAAAGTCCATCAAAATGAATTCCAATTTTGATTTTGGAATAATGTGTGGCTGTAGTAATCCTGCCGGATGTCTATGTTCATCCTTCACTTGCTGACATTCTAGACATCTCACCACGTAGTTAACTATGTCCACCTTCATTCCTTTCCAGAAGAATAAGGGCTTAAGGTCTGCCCTCATCTTCATGACTCATGGATGAGCCATGCACATTGCTTTATGAACTTCTCTTAAGATCAAACTTCTTAAATCATAATTATGCAGTACATAAATCTGGTTATTATACCTCATCAATCCATTGTTGTTCAATGTATATCCTTCAAACCTAGGTACCAACATGGTGTCTCATTCGATATTTTCCTTAACCTCTTTATACCAATCATCGTCGCACTGTATAGTTAGAATATTTTCTCGAAGATTCATCTGAAGAGGTATCAATGAAAATATGTGTGGTCTTCGAATCAATGCATCTGCCACTCTATTCACCGTTCCTTTTATGTAAGTAATCTCAAAATCTTATTCGCTAAGAAATTCTGACCAATGCCTCTGTCGCGTGTTCAAGTCACTTTGCGTAAAAATATGCTGCAAACCATAGTGGTATGTTTTTAGTTCGAATTTCCATCCAATCAGATAGTGTCTCCACACTCTCAAGGCATACAGAATGACCAATAACTCCAAATCATGCGCCGCGTAGTTCTCCTCATGCTTTCTTAATTTCCTTGAGATGTAAGTGATCACTCATGTCTTGCATCGAGACTCTACCTAAGCTTTCCTTGGATGCGTTTGTGCATACCAAAAAGTCCTCATCCATGTCAGGGACTTTTAGTATCAACGTTGTTGTCAACAACTCCTTGAGCCTTTGAAATTCGTCTGTACATTTCTCGGTCCATACAAACTTCTTGTTTTTCTTTTGCAATTTTGTGATCAGATTTGCTATCTTCAAAAAACCTTCGACGAACCGTTGATAATATCCTGCTAAATCCATGAAGCTACATACTTATCGTATGTTTGTCGGTGCAGGCCATTCCATAATAGCCTCTACCTTCGTTGGATCCACAACGATGCCTTCGCCCGAGATAACATACCCCAAAGAATGAATCCTCGATTGATAAAAATATCATTTTGACAATTTCCCGTATAATTTGTTCTCTCGTAAACAATGTAGTACCAAGCACAAATGTTCATCATGTTCTTCCATTGTCCGAGAATATATCAATATGTCGTTAATGAATACTTGAAAAAAATTGTCCAAGTATTCGTAGAACACCCCATTCATCAAGCTCATGAATACCCCTGGGGCGTTTGTCAGTCCAAATGATAAAATGGTAAACTCATAATGTTCGAACCTCATCTCGAATGCGGTCTTAGAAATGTATTCCTCTTTGATCCATAACTGGTGATATCCCGATCTCAAGTTAATCTTTGAAAACACAGTCACGCCATTCATTTGGTCAAACAAATCGTCTATTCTTGGCAACAGATACTGGTTCTTGATTGTTTCCTTGTTGAATTGATGGTAACCAATACAAAGTCTCCACGACCCATCCTTCTTCCGTATGAAAATAACAAGCACACCCCAAGGTGACACACTTGGACGTATAAGTCCTAGGTCCAAAAACTCTTTTAGTGTCATTTTCAACTCCTGTAAATCAGGGGTTGACATCCGATAAGGCGCTCTTGCTATCAATTCAGTTCCAGGTTTCAGGTTGATTGTAAACTCCAATTCTCTTTCAGGTGGAAAACCCATTAAATCTTCTGAAAACACATCATCGAACTCTTGTACTATTGGAAGGTTTTCTAACCCTTCTGCCTCGTCTTTGTCGTTTAGCGCTAAGATTGAATATAACTTGCATCATTTTCACATTCTCTTCTACAGCTGTAGGGAAGAAACAAACCTCAAGGACACTCCCTGGTTTCTTCCCATGACCACTCTTCTCTTTCCCTCATCGTTAGTCAAACTCAACCGCTTCGTCTTACAGTTGAGTATCGCATCATGTGATTCCAACTAGTCCATACCTATCACGACATCATAAGATCCTAATATCATGACATGCATGTTGGCCTTCATTACAAAATATACCAGGTTAAGGATATAGTCTGTAACCTTTCCTCCAACCTTCTACTTGGCACCTGAAGCCATTTCCATGTAGCTAAACTCGTCCTATTTGACTTCCTTTACCTTAATTCTTTTTAGTGCTACACTAGAAATTAAGCTCTCTGTAGCACCAAGATCTATCAAAATACTAAAGGTTTGGTCAACGATGGTACCTGATGTCTCGAGCACAATAGAATGGTGCTTGGCCTGGTGGTTATTCACCGCTGCATGAATATGGTGGGCCTTTCCCAAATCTCCAATGGTAGTGTGTACAGTTGACCCGACTGCTCTACCAGACAATCACGCTGGTAATGTGTCTCTCCACATGTCCAACATCAAGTCTTCCTTCGAGTACTCCTGGTCCCCAAAGTAGAAGTTGTTGGCCCACTAGCTTGAAACCCCGGTTTGTTCTACTGAACATGCCTAAACTGTTGCTACTGCAGATGGCATTGTTGTTGGTGTTGTGGTCCTCTATAGGGAGTCCGCTGTTGAGGATCCGGTTGTCGTGGTGTTGTGAACGTGGATCCTCTTGGAGTACTGGGTGCGGCTCGACGTGCCCTTCAAGATGCACTCCATTCTCCAAGGGTCCCACTCTCCTTTGATTGGTTTTGGTAGTTTTCCAACCCCTGGAGTCAACACTCCATTCGGGCGACCTTGTGAGAGACTAAAGTCTTCTAAGGAATAAGGAACCTACCTTATTGCATGCCCCTTAGAAATATTTGTGACCAACTGTCTCAGTATGCCCTCTGGCATTGTGGATCTCTCGAACTAGGTAATCATTAACCTACAATTCGAGCCACGACGAGAGTGCTAGTAGGATGTGACATGGATGCTGCCACACCTCTCCCTCAATATTTGGTTGTTGTGCATGGCCCCTTTACTCCTTATGTGAGTTAGATTATCAAGAAATCGTCAACCTGCATCCATCAACGAAACATTGTCAATGATCCATAAACAACATCATAATATACCTGATCATATGTCACATATGCATAAATGAAATACTCAAACCAATACAATCCACTCCCTGACTCAATCCGGAGTCCAAGAAGGTCCATTGATGCCATCGACATCCTCAATCTGTCAAGTGTCCTTCACACTCAGGGGAAAATCATCAATAACATATGTCAATACATAGATATCAATGACATAACATCATAATCCATCAACATCATCATACGAATCCATAAGCGAGACAAACAACCATATACTAAAACTGGATCACTTGCACGCAAGTGTCCTCAAAGAATAAGTCAATAACATGTGCTCGCAAGAGTGGGATGTTACATAATCGTCAATAATAATCAACCAATAATACATCCATGAGACGCCAAAACTCAATAAAATATAATCCTTACAATTCTTAAGAGTTGAACAATTATACGATCTATTCAAAGATTCTTCAACATTCACAAATTCATTTCTAATTTTATCAACTAGAACTTTCATAATAATATGACTAAGGAACCATGTATACGTACAATCTAGAACTTTTCTTCACTAATTACAACATCGAGAATCTATGAATTAAGCATTGAAGAATGTAAAGGAAACCCAATCTTAGGTAAAGATCTCATCCTAGATTACTCTAGTTTACAATTGAGGGTGAAAAAAAATTCAATCGTTCTAGAGTATCATATTTACACTTCCATACAATAGTATTTAGAAACAAAAATTATTTATCTTAACATAGGTTCTAATAATGCTATATATAACGATATGTTTTGTATGTATAAATTCCATATTAAATTATTTTCAACTACTATATATATATATAATTCTATTAAGAACCAATTAATTTTAAGATGGTTCAATTACATCCTATTACTTATATACTAAGATTAATGTATAAGTAAAATAATCAATATTTGTCATAAAATATCTTTTATTGATCACTTGTTAACTTATCAAGAGTGATTCTAAGATTTTCTTTACTTTCCTATCGAATTATTATAACAAATATCTTAATGAAACAAGACTTAAGGATAGTTCAAGGTTTGAGGCTTGTATATATTTGAAAAAATTCTATATGGTCAATAATTTGTATATATTATAAACCATTCAATCATTTAATCACTTAATGGATTAAGATAACCCCCGTACATCGTTTCTACTATACTCCACCTAACAAGTCAATTATAACAAGTGCTGCATGGCAACGTAGTCCTTGCCAGGTTGGGATGGGAGTAAATGCGACCTAGTACAGACACGTGGCTAGAAAGTTGAAATACATGTGGTTTGCATGCAGAACATAGTATTCCCGAATTAGTTCTTCCTGAAAAGTATAAAAAATTATCAACATTTGAAAGGTTGTTGAACACAAAAAATTTAGCATTACTGAAGTATTTATCTTTAAAACAAGGGCTCCTGGACAGAAAAGAAATTGAAATTTATGAAATTATAGGTTCATGGACAACATAAACTATACATACCAAAAATGCAATGTATAAAGTAGATATTTAGTTTTATACATACGAAATATGTACTTTTATAATGGATCGCGGGTTGTCGGGCTGAAAATTGGGCCTCTGATGTTCTCTGCCCTACAAATAGCACCAACAGTTCTGTGATACAGAAATTGGGCCTCCGATGTTCTCTACGATACATAAATCGAAGAGTGGAGTTGCGGACTATAGAAATTCATTAGAAATAAATAAATTATGCATATGTTATATGTACTTGTATAAAGTAGATATTTAGTTTTATAGATACGAAATTTGTACTTTTATAAAGTATGGGGATGAGATTTTATAGAGCATGCACGAAGCCCTCATTGCATACGTAGCCAGTTTTTGGATCGTGGGTTCTTGGGTTGGCGGGTTCAAAATTGGGCCTTCGATGTTCCGTGTCCTACAAATAGCATCGACAGTTCCGCGATATACAAAATGACAGGCGGAGTTGCAGACTATAGAAATTTACCAGAAGTTAATAATGTCTGTTATATATTAGAATAGTAATAATGTCTGTTACACCGAATTAGTTTGCTTTAAAACTAAGGCTTTTTTTGGACAAAGAAGATATGGCATTGCCGAATTAGTTTTCTTTGCATACATTTTATAGAGCATGCACAAAGTGCTCATTCCATACTTAGCCAGTTTTTGGATCACGGGTTCTCGGGCTGGCGGTTTCAAAAATGGGCTTCTGTTGTTCCGTGCCCTACAAATAGCATTGAGAGTTCAGCGATATACAAATTGACAAGCGGGCTTGCGAACTATACAAACTTATTATAAAATAAGTAATGTCTGTTACATATCTCTGGAAATTACATCAACATTTAAAGCATCAATGTCATTAAAGACCAGAAAATTAGCACACAATAGGAGACAAGAAATGTAGCATATCCGAATTAGTTTTCTTTGGAACGAACAAGAAGGTTCCTGGAAAGCCAAAATTTAGTATACAATAAGGGCATTTTCGAATAAGTTTTCTTTGGAATTTATCAAAAATTAATAATGTCTGTTACATGTTTATGGAAATTTAAATGCGTTTGTCATATAGACTGGGATTGGGGATCCCGTGGACCATAAAAAAAATTAAGTACAAGAATTAGGAACGTCAAAAGAAGAAGTGTGCGACGATAGAGAGAAAGACCTGAAAAGAAAAAAATGGAAGTTATGAGTCTTTGGTTACAATTTTCTATTTAAAGAGGACATAAGAGGATTGATAAAGAAAAGAAGATGACAACATAGACTTAAACTGGATTGATAAACAAAACAAGATGGAAGTATAGAATTTCTATGAAGCTGATGCATTTTTGTTGCTGTCGTTGATGGGTAGTGGAGTCCTATTGACCGATTGTTGCCCTTCCTGGACGAGGCTGTCCATTGTCTGTTGGAACCATTCTTCGATGTAGCTTTTCATGGGGGCTGTGTTGATTTCATCCCGGATTTCTATGTCGTAAAGCTTGTTTTTCTAATTTACTTAGATCCATTGAAATAATATGCAGACTCTGTTCAATTTCTTCATTGTGTGAGGCATAGTCCAATACCCAATGCTCGTGCTCATCTAGACGATGTTCAAGTATGCTGTAAAACTTTTCGAAAGACAACCCATTTAAAATATCAACTTGTTCCTGGAAGGCTTCTTTGGTGACTAACAAGGCTTTGAGAATTAAGTTAGGATCTTGAACCTTGTTGGTAGTTCCGGCTAAGTCCATATGGAGTAGGCTTGTGAATAAATCTTCCTTTTCTGATATGACTTATTTACATGATTTGACAATGAGCTGCAGGTTGTGAACTTTCTTTTGCCAGCATGCTTTTTCTTTTTTGGTGTGCTTTGGGGAGGGAAGTTTCTCCTGTATTCTTTTCAGTTCTGATGTGTTGACAACATAGTTGGCAAAAGGGTCCAATACCTGATCACAGAAAAACTGTTCATTTTTAAAATTCGCCTCCAAATGTTCCAGCAAATCATTGGCCTTCTTTCCGAAGGAAACTAAATTTTGCGATGTTTCCCAGGCTTCAGTAACTAGCTGCATTCTTTTGTTAATGTTATTCTCTACAAGGGCTCTAGAGCATGCAAGGAGGGTAGAGGATACTTTCATCTTTGCTGCAGTGGTAGAAGGCACGATTTTTGCCAAAG
Source organism: Picea engelmannii (assembly GCA_009831015.1). Classification (NCBI taxonomy): domain Eukaryota; kingdom Viridiplantae; phylum Streptophyta; class Pinopsida; order Pinales; family Pinaceae; genus Picea; species Picea engelmannii. The sequence continues at coordinate 187,502 of ML788652.1, forward strand.
GACTGGCAATTTCTGGTGTTGCAATGAAACCTGCTCAAATTCATTGACGTGGTGTTTCAGATTGGCATGATCCATCTCCATTCCTCCAATGGAATCACGAAGAATGTCACCGATTACCTAGTGAAATGAACAGATTTGGGATGACGACATTTCAGTAAAGTCAATCTCTGTGCGAGATTTGCCTTTCCTGTTTGTTACATCTCTCTTTTCAATGATCATACTTTTAGATTGGCTGTAAAAAATAACGCTCTGGATTACGAAGGATTCATCTATGTCAAAAAAATCGGTCGCAGATATTTCCACCGCGGACGACCCAATTTTCTACATGTGCTCAGCTTCAATTTCAAGTTGCAGTTTTCCACTTTCAATTTCGGGTTCCTCCACCTGTCCTGCATTGTTTTTTCTCTTCTTCGCTATTGGAATTTTGTGAGAACTATCAATATTTATGCGAGGAGGGTTCTTATCTCCTCCTCCGTTCGAATATTTCTGGGTTTCTTTCTTACTGGGGTGGCTCGTTGAAGTGAGTCTCCGTGATGTCGTGCTCTTGGGAGTGTTGGCAGGGGACTGGGTACTCTTCTCACTGGATACTTTTTCATGTTGTCTGTACAATTCAGTTGTGCTTTGCAATGTCTCTGTGTCGCAATCGGCAAAAGCAATATTGTTTTCGACACTGTCCCTGTCTTGGGTCGGGTGTCTATGGATAAAAGAGGTGTTAAAGCCAACACCCAGTAAATTTTCTCGAAAAATGCCATTAGGGTTGAACCCTTTTATCCTTTCAGCGTACGTTAGGTTCAATTTCTTGAAATGGGCGACGAACTCATCAATCTTGTTGATTTTTCTGCACATGAAGTCTCTGACTTTCTAGGGCAGAGGAATGAACTGTTTTTTTTTTTCTTGTCATGGAAAAAATGCAACCAATGGTTGTATTGCCTTGATATTTCTGCAAAAAACATATTGTCTGTGATGTGGCATGGAAGGAAGGAAGGATTTTCCTTAGATCCAAAGACCATGAGGAAACTATGATTTTCCTCTTGCTCAAGTGCGCCCTTCTTGTTCAAAAACTTGCTTTCCTGGACAGACATTCGTGGAGCATCCTTGCCTAAGAATAAATCTTTGAAAACTAAGAAAAATCCATTAAAAACTTCATAAAAACAATGGGAGGCCTTGTGTCTCCACAGGGCCTCGTGCCAGAATGTTACTGGGTCGAATCCACAGTTTATTTTATTGGAAAGAGAAAGTTTTGGAAACGGGCAACAATACACAATTGCGAAAATCAAGTAGGATGACATATAAAATTTATTCGATTCTTTGAATCGTGACAACTGGGAACAGAGATCAATGGAAATTAGCTTCCCCCAATCAAAAATGTATTGTTCCTTGACTGTCAAATACAAAATATAAATAATTATATGGGAAATGCTTGCTGTGGATGCCTGTCCCGTTATTCTTGTAAACAACCAAGCAATTTCCTGGAATGGATTTCTAAAGGAACTTACCTGTAGCCTTGTGATATCTTCAAGAACTGTTGTTGGGTCTTCGAGGAAGTTTGCTAAGATGTCCAACCTGTTATGATGTTTTTCTATAAACTACTTGCAGTCTTGTCCTCTGAACGTCAATGATGGTTTCGACAATTTTAACATCTCGCGAAAGATCTGAGGTGACAAAGAAATAGGAGAATGGTCGCGCAGTGGAATAATTCTTTGGCCTGGAATATATTTTTTTGTGCACCAAGAGACCACCTCCTTACATTCAAAAACCTCAGGGATGCAGCCTGCACAAGCGATTCTAGAGGTCCAAATCACTTCGTTCTGGGTGGAACAAGATGAATAGTAAAAGTATGCCCTGGACCACTGGAACTTCTGGTCCTCTTGTGCGGACATATTTACTGTATCTCCACAAAATTGCTGTCGACCTGTTTCCATAAGCATACAAGAACGTTTATTTGTTCCAGACGATGAATGAAATGAAAAGTTGGAAAGGATAATATAACCCTGCGCAAATTTTGGTCGAAAGCGTGTGAATGGGAGATGTCCTCGAGACTTTCGTTGATTAATGACAATTTGGATGACTGTTGCATGATGCGTTGTTAACATTAAACACTACTAATTGCATACATAGAAATGCGAACATGGTGGATATTGCAATGAAAAATTAAGCATTGTAGATTTCTTGAGCGTCCCAACACGAGGACGCGTGTTCGAGATGACCAATCGAAAGGGACAAAATAACTCTCTGCACATCTTGGTTTAATGTGTAATAATGGGATATCTCCTTGATATTTTCACCCATTAATGAAAATGTTGATGGTTTCTGCATGGTCACGAGTAGGGGGAGAAAACTGCTACAAAATATGGTTGCAAGGTACAACCGTTGAAGGTGAGGGTGCGAGGGTCAAATTGTATGTCTCAGAACTTTTTGAGTACAATACGCGTAACAACGAAGAGGGTATGGTAGGACATCCAGAAGGACATGAAGTTAGTGGGGATGGAAGGCAACAAGAGATACTTTGAAACATTTGTGAGTAGTGGTAGAGTGAAGCTTGTGATTTCGACAAGCCCGCGCTGGAATTGTAGATCACGGAAGTTTTGAGTGCAAGATGTACATGATGCAACAAGAAGCAGAGTTCAAAACCGTGAACCTGCCAACCATGGCCATAAAATTGGCCAAGTATGGAGAGTAATAATGGTCGGTCGAATTTGTCATGTGATTATATAGATGGAGATAAAGATATCTCAACCCGCCAAGGCTAGAACCCACGTTTATAGAAAGGCGACTAAGTATGTAACCACAAAGCGATAATACAAGGGAAGAAGAAAAGGGAAAAAGGACCAACGACTCCACAATAGAATTGTAAATCACGGAAATTTTGAGTGCAAGATGTATATCACGGAACAAGAAGCATCAGAGTTCGAATGCGCCAACCTGAAACACTGGCTAAGAGTTAGCGAACTGTTTTCATATTGCTGTGTGTAACCGTCACTAGTTAGAGTCATTAGTAAGAGCATAACCAATGTATATTAGGAAGCACATTTGTGAATCGTGGTACAGTGAAGCTTGCGAGTTCGAGGAGTCCGCGGTAGAATTGTAGATTGCCAATGCAACAACCGTGACCATAAAATTGGCTAAGTATGGAAAGCAATAGCAGTCGGTCAGATTCCTGGTCTGATTATATAGATGGAGATAAAGAAGTCATCTCGCCAATTCTGGAACCCACGATCATAGAAAGGAGACCAAGTATATAACCAGAGAGCCATAATATAGGGGAAGAAGAAAAGGGAAAAAGGACAAAGGAGTCGGCGGTGGAATTGCAGATCACAGAAATTTTGAGTACAAGATGTGAATCCGGTAGTCAATTTGTATATTTTGGAGGGCCAAATGCCAACCGAGGCAGCGACAGATACTTTGAAACATTTGTAAACCGTGGTACAACAAAGTTTGATTCCAACCCGAAACAATATCCAAGAGTTGCACAGTTAGTGAACCCGGTAATAGGAGGATCCAAAACATGCTGAGAATGTGTCTGCAGAAGATGCAAGTCCCCAACGTTCAACTTGTATCGTTCTAAACATTTGAATGCATAATTTGTAACACAGAAGAGTGGATGATGTCGGAACCCAGTAGTCAATTTGTATATTGCGCAGGGTGCGATGCCACCTATTTCCTAACTCTGTGTCCAGTTGTCACTACTAAGAGCTACTTTAGTATTGAAGATAATTTTTTAGATTCTGTTAAATACTTCATAGGGATTAGCATCCGTAAACAATGGAAATCTACACCCCGCCAACCCTGCATTCTGTGTGTGAATTTGTATATCACGGAACTGGAAGAGATATTTGGAGGACATAGAACAATAGAAGTGCAACGTTGAGTTAGCCAGTCCGCATGTCCGCTTGTTAATTTGTATATCATGAACTTGTGGGTGCTATTTGTAACACACACAACAATGGAGGCCCAATTTTGAGCTCGCCCGCGCGAGAACCCACGATAAAAAATGTCCCTAGGTATGGAATGTGGAATTCGTACATGCTCTATAAGATATCATGTCCATACATTATAGTCCCATTATACATGGGAAGAAAAAAATGGAAAAAGGACCGAGTAGTTAGCGGTGGAATTGTAGATAACAGAAATTTAGAGTGGAAGATGTATATAATGGAACAAAAAGGAACATAGTTCAATTGCGCCAACTCGGCAACCACGGGCATAAAATTCACTAAGTATGAAAAGCAACAGCTGGCGGTCCAATTCACATGTGAGGATATAGATGGAGATGAAATTGGTCCCAACCTGACAATCGTGGACATAAAATTGGCCAAGTATCGAAAACAACAACAATTGGTCAGATTCGTCGTCTGATTATATAGATGGAGATAAAGATATGTCAACCCGCCAACGCTGGAGCTACATATTTCGTGAACTTGGCAATAAGAGGATCCAAAACAGGTTGAGAAGGTGTCTACAGAGGAGGCGAGGCCCAGACCTTCTAATTGTATCGTTGCGAACATTTGAATGCATACTCTGTAACACGGAAGAGAGGACGATGTACGATAGTGAATTTGTATATTGTAGAGAGTGTAATACCAACTGTTTCGTACCTCTGTGTCCAGTTGTCACTAATAAGAGATAATTTAATATTCAAAATAATTTTTTAGATACTGTTAGATACTTCACAGGGATTAACATCCATAAACAATGGAAATCTCCACCCCGCCAATTTTGCATTTCGTGTGTCAATTTCTATATCGCGGAACTGGGAGTATTGTTTGGAGGACACAGAACAATAGAAGTGCAATCTTCAATCAGCCAGTCCGCAAGTTCGCTTGTCAATTTGCATATCACAGAACTCTGGGTGCTATTTGTTGGCCACAAAATAATGGAGGCCCAATTTTGAGCCCGCCCGCCCAAGAACCCGCGATCCAAAATGTCGCTAGGTATGGAATACAAAATTTGTACATGCTCTATAAAATATCATGTCCATATTTTATAGTCCCATAATACATGGGAAGAAAATAAGGGAAAAAGGACAAAGGTGTTCGCAGTGGAATTGTAGATAATACACGGGAAGAAGAGAAGGGAAAAAGAACTAAGTATCTTGCAGAAGAACATCTAGTGTTTGATTATTAATGCAAATTCTTGCAAAGCCCTGCTGAGTTATGACCAAGTAAGGCATAAATTGCAGATCACATAAGTATCTTTCGTACCACTGTGTCCACTTTTCACTACTAAGAGCATTGTTGATGTATATCAAGAAGGACACAAAGTTTCTAGCCATGGAAAACAACAATAGATACTTTGAACGAACTTAATGTATACGAGGAACCTGCGGTGGAATTGTAGATCACAGATGTTTTGAGTGCAAGATGTATATAGCAGAATGATAAGCAGCTGGGTTCGCAAGCACCAACCCCACAACGGTGGGCATAAAATTGGCTAAGTATGGAAAGGAACAACGGCCGGTCGGATCCGTCATGTGAGGATATAGATGGATATGTTAAAGCATGAATTGCAGATCATGGAAGTATCTTTCGTACCACTGTATCCACTTGTCACTAGTAAGAGCATTGTTGATGTATATCAGGAAGGATGCGATGTTGCTAGGGATGGAAAGCAACAACATATAATTTGAATGAAGTTAATGTATACAAGGAACCCACGGTGGAAATGTAGATCATGGATCTTTTGATTGCAAGATGTATATAGCGGAACGATAAGCAGCTAGGTTCGCAAGCGCTGACCCCGCAACAATGGGCATAAAATTTTCTTAGTATGGAAAGGAACAACGATCTGTCGGATCTGTCGTGCCAGGATATAGATGGATATGAAGACATGTCAGCCCGCCAACTCTAGAACTGGATACCATAGAAAGGGCAGTAAGTATATATCCAGAAAGAGATAACGAGCAGGAAGAAGAAAAGGCCAGTTCGTATGCGTCGATCCGGCAATCGTGGCCATAAAATTGCCTAGGTATGGAAAGGTACAGTGGTTGGTCGGATTCGTCATGTGAAGATATAGATGGAGATGAAGATATGTCAGCCCGCGAACCCTGCAACGACCCATTATAGAAATACGACTAAGTATAAAACCAGAAAGCCATAATGGATGGGAAAAGCAAACGGGAAAAGAGATAAGTATCTGAGAGTAAAAAAAGCCCCTTTTTTTCCGTTTATTAATGGAAATGTTTTCCAACCTCTACTGGGTTATCACTAGTAAAAGAATTAAGTGTATATCACTGAAGTTCTTTGGCTGCAACATGTATATGATGAAACATGGAACATAGGTGCTAGGTACCGCGAACCAGGGGTTTGGTGCCCAGATAACTGTCTAAGTATTGGCCAAGACAAAGTTTTGATATCTATTTCAATATTTTTCATACTAGTATCTATCAATAGAGAAAGTTTTCATATTTATCTGAATAGTATTCATACTAATATATATTAATGGATTGGTTCTGTTTCAAATGCAAATGATCTCCCAATTTGCAAGATGCTCTTCGGCTAGCAAATTTCGTTGAAACCACGAAAATTTTGACTGCAATATGTACATAGCACAACAAGAAACATGAATTTGCATTCTGGTCTTGACGAGATAAACTCATTATCATCTATTCATCTTGTATTCGTTGCAATGACATCAACAAACATCGGCTCTCCATAAACATCAATATCTAAATTAAGTTAAATGCAATCAAAATTTGGTGTGACTTTAAGTAATTAAAGCATAAATTGCAGACCACAGAAGTTCTTAGGCTGCAAGATGTATATGACAGAATAGTGGACATAGTTGTTTAATACCGCAAACCCAAACATAATTGCCTAAGCTTTGCCGAAGAGGAAGTTTTTTTGTATTTATTCCAATAGTACTGATATTAGTATATATGCACAGATATTATTAAATAGAAGAAGCTGCAATATATCCAACATACTTCTCAGGAACATTGCATCAACAGTTCAACCGCTTTGTTGTAACCCATTAATTGATTCTATTTATGGAACCCGAAGAATGGGAGTAGGATGGGTCCTCTAATTTCTTTCTTTAAATATGGGGCCGCCGCCACATAAGTATGACCTATGAAAAATTATTCTTAAATGTAAAATGTAAACAAATAACAGACCAGGTTTTATTTAGATTGAAGTAGTGGGAAGCAGAAACAAAAGCTTGTCCTTCATGTTTAATGACACATGGGAAGAAGGTACAAAATACAATTAAAACAAATACGAGAAATTGGAATACTGTTAAAAAATAAACCGAAATTATTCTATATTCAAATAAGACGGGCTACAAAATACAACTGAGGCTATTTGCGACAACGATTTCCATTTTGCCTGCTGTCAACCAATAAAAAATATGTACATTGATGAAGCTTCTTCACAGTTTTCATGACGTTCAAACTCTTTATTTGTAAAAAACGAGTTGAATATCAATTTTGGATTTTCTACTTAATCGGTGCTGCCAAGTACATCTATCCCAGTTTTTTGAATACCTTCTCTCTTCCAGATATGGCCTCCTTGCAATGGCTTCTTATTCAACATTCCATTCTTTTTCAAGTATTAATTTCCCTCTGCCATCGAAAAGTTGGGGTTTAAGGTGCTTTCCTTGCAATGTTCTTGAACCTTGACATTCGAGACAACTTAGAAATGCGATTCAGGCCAATTTCAAAGTGGACGGAGTCATTTTATGTCACAACAACTAAGGCAGGGGAAAAAAATCACGTACGTAGTGACTGGTATTCTCCCTGTATTCGATCATCTGGTTGTTTGAGAAGATTGAATGAGGATTTGTATGTGGAACTGCTTTGCTTTATTACAGTAAATTGGAAGAAACGTCCAACCCAAATGCACAATGCAACTCTGTTGAGGTACATAACTTCTTTGGGCAACAAAGGTGTGGCAAGTGCATCAAATGCTGCAGAATGCACCGACACAGGTCTAGAAAGTGCATCAAATGTTGAAGATGGCATCAAAATATATCTTTCTTCATAGCGGTGGAGGTATGTCAGCCCATAGAAAGGTCTGGAATGTTCGGAGGTGACACCAAATATGTGGAGTCTGCATCTACATCCAGAGGAAACCAAACAAACTTTGACAAAGAAGACAACTTTCTGTCAAGTCGGCTACCAGACCCACATGTATGTTATCAAACTATGAAGTAGAAACTTTTGTAGCTATAATATGTCGTTTTATCCACCCATACAGTTTCTGTTACCCGCTTACGAGGTAGACAAATACTTGTGCAATCCCTACAATTCGATACACTTGCCAAATCTGTGTTGTTGGAAGAAGCTATTTATTTAAACGAAGAACTATTTTGCACGTGAATTCAAAATCCATTACAATTGCCAGCAAGAAAACAAAGAAGTTCAACCAACAAATCTCTAGGCAACCTTTTCAACCAACCAAAGCATCGGACACAGGGGGAACACCAACCAGAACATACTTGTTCTTTTTTTTTTTGTCCTCTTTGAGTTTCTCTTATATAACAATTTTTTTTTTTTACTCAAAGGTCACATCACATAAAACCAATCTCTCTTCTTTCATCTGTGCCTCGATCACATCTCTAAGTTGTCTTACATGTCCATGACCAGGAACATTAGAACGAAGACACCCTAAAGCACAACTGTTTGATGATAGAGAGAAATGGCAATAAGTATTTAAAAGCAACGCTGGATGGTCTTCCCTAGATTTTGTGTTGATTTGTTTTAATGATAGATGTTCTCGATATTTTCACTTATTAATGCCAATCTTTTTGAATATGTACGCTCAATAGTGACTACCAGCACGTATTAAAATTCCCATATCCAAGCAGATTCTCAAATCTGACATATAAGATATGCACAATATTAAAGAGGGACATGACGTCAAGGCCTCTGTGGGTGACACATTCATGAACTATGCTGAAGATTTTAAGAAAAATAAAACTGCACAAGCAAAAAAATAAAATAAGAAGTATTTCACAAATTCAAAATGCAGGCAAAAAGAAATTATTAGATCCCATAATATTCACCTGTCTATTCATTTTAATGGGAGATGTCCTCGAGCTTTCCAGTTATTAAAGCCCATCATTTCAAAATGCACAATATTAAAGAGGCACATGACATCAAGGCCTCTGTGGGTGACACGTTCGTGAACTATGCTAAAGATTTTAAGAAAACTAAAACTGCAGAAGCAAAAAAATAAAATAAAAAGTATTTCGCAAATTCAAAATGCAGGCAAAAATAAATTACTAGATCCCATAATATTCACCTATCTATTCATTTTAATGGGAGATGTCCTTGAGCTTTCCAGTTATTAAATCCCATCATTTCGAAATGCACAATATTAAAGAGGGACATCACGTCAGGGCCTCTGTCAGCGACACGTTCGTGAACTATGCTGAAGCTTTTAGGAAAACTGAAACTGCACAAGCAAAAAAATTAAAATAAAATTATTTGCGTAAATTCAAAATGCAGGCTAAAAGAAATTACTGGATCCCATAATATTTGCTTGTCTATTCATTTTAATGGGAGATGTCCTCGAGCTTTCCAGTTCTTAAAGCCTATCTTTTCGAACCTGTCTGGTCGGTTCTGACTTTTGAAAGCATATTTAATGTGTATTGGGAAGCGATGACGGTAGCGGGGATGGAGCCCTATGTAACAGATGTCACTACTATTTTTCTTTTTTTGTCGACGAGCGTATGTAAAACGTACGTAAAGAAAAGTAATTTGAGAATGCTAGTTTTTTTGCACGAGCCCTTGAAATTCAAATAGTCCACAAGTCCGATTGTCAACTTGTATATCGCTGAACTCTCCGTGCTATTTGTAGGACACAGAACAATAGAGACTGAACTTGGAGCCCGCTACCTCGAGAACCCGCGATCCAAAAAATGCTTACCGATTTTTTTGTGTTTTTTGTCCACCAGGGTATGTAGAACGTACGTAAAGTAAACTATTTCGATAATGCTAAATTTTTTGGACATGACGCCCTTCAAATTCAAATAGTCCGCAAGTCCAATTATCAATTTGTATATCACAGAACTCTCCGATTGTCAATTTTCAGCGGCCTACCTTGAGAACCCGCGATGCAAAAACTGGCTAAGTATGGGATGAGGGCTCCATGCATGCTTTATATATCTACTTTATAAAATTACATATTTCCTATGTTTAATTTATGCTGTCCAGGAAACCTATAATTTGATAAATTTCAATGTCTTATGTCCAGCAGCCCTTCTTTTAAAGAAAACTAATTCGAAAATGCTAATGTATACACCATAGTTCGATACAACCTATCCGCGAAGCCGCGTCTATAAAATTGGCTAAGTATGGAACCGAATTGTGGTTGGTCGGAATGATCACGAAACTATCCGTGCTATTTGCAGGGCACAGAACAACAGAAGCCCAATTTTCAGCTCACCACCCCGAGAACCTGAGATCATTAACTTATGCTGTCCAAGAAACCTATAATTTCACAAATTGCATTCTCTTCTGTCCAGGAGGCCTTCTTTTAAAGAAAACTGTTTCAGGAAAGCTAATGTATACACTAAACACGACCTGTCATAGTTCGATAGAACCTATTCACGAAGCCGCGTCCATAAAACTGCCTAAGTATGCAACCGAATGACGATCACTCATAATGACCACAGAAACACGAGAAACTAGATTCAAACACAGTTTACAACAGGAAAGTAAAAGGGAGAGAACAACTATATTTCCCACACAGCAAAAGGCAATCTCATAACTATGAAACATAGTAACACAGAATCCATGGAAAAAACATTGGCAGCTATGAAATATATTTTGAGGCCGACAAACTCTGTTTCAATGCGTAACAGATGCAATTTACATCGTCTGCAATTATTTAGTCTGTTATTTTATCTTAATAAGCCAAATTTGACTTATGCTGTACAGGAAACCTATAATTTCATAAATTGCATTCTCTTCTGTCCAGGAGGCCTTCTTTTAAAGAAAACTAATTCAGGAAAGCTAATGTATACACCGAACACGACCTGTCATAGTTTGATAGAACCTATTCGCGAAGCCGCGTCCATAAAACTGGCTAAGTATGCAACCAAACGGTCGTCGCTCAGAATGACCATAGAAACGCGAGAAACTAGAGTCAAACACAGTTTGCAATAGGAAAGTAAAATGAAGAGAACAACTATATCTGCCAGACAACAAAAGACAATCTCATAACTATGAAACCATAGTAGCACAAAATCCATGGAAAAAGCATCGACAACTATGAAATATATTTTGAGGCCGACAAACTCTGCTTCAACGCATAACATATGCAATTTACATTGCCTGCAATTATTTAGTCTGTTATTTTATCTTAATAAGCCCAATTTGACTTATGCTGTCCAAGAAACCTATAATTTCATAAATTGCATTCTCTTCTATCTAGGAGGCCTTATTTTAAATAAAACTAATTCAGGAAAGCTAATGTATACACCGAACATGACCTGTCATAGTTCAATAGAACCTATTCATGAATCCGCGTACATAAAACTCGCTAAGTATGCAACCAAATGACGGTCGCTCAGAATGACCACAAAAATGCGATAAACTAGAGTCAAACGCAGTTTACAACAAGAAAGTAAAAGGGAGAGAACAACTATATCTCCCACATAGCAAAAGGCATTCTCATAGCTATAAAACCATAGTAACACATAATCCATGGAAAAAGCATCGACAACTATGAAATATATTTTGAGGCCGACAAACTCTGCTTCAATGCGTAACAGATGCAATTTACATCGCCCACAATTCTTTAGTCTATTATTTTATCTTAATAGTATTCTATGCAAACTGAAGTGAAAAAAAATGTAACCAGAGATCCAACCGCAGATGCATCATCCCAACATTGCAAACCCTGGGAAAACAAGAACAAACACCAAATAAGAACCCAGCTAAGAAGCACCAAAAGGCCCAAGTGCAGGCGCAGAACTGGAACCCTGCAAACTCGAATCAAGCAACAATAAACAACATACATGGAAGAAAGAAGCAGAAACCCAAACACGCAAACTGCAACAACATGAACAGACAAGCAACAATAATGACAACATGCAAATAAGAAATATGTGGCATGCAAAAAACAAGCATGGACGAGTGAACTAGCAATGTTGCTGGAGCATATAAATTTTAAAAATAGAAGAAAATGTCTTCTAACAAGCCTGTTAAGTAACCATTCAACACTACCAAGCCTATTAGGTAAACATTTAAGTCTGTCATAAATGCACTGTAAACATTGAAGAAAAAAATTCAAAGTGGCAGGTCACTGGCGTATCCCAAAAAAATAATTATAATTTTTGTAACATTAGTTCGAACATCAGAGAATGCATTGCAAAGACAAACTTTGGATATGCCACCATATCAAACATTGCCATAAATTTACCTAGCATAAAATGCTAAACCAAACATTCTAATTAATGCTAGCATTAATCCACCTTCGAGGAATGCATAAGAAAACATATGATTCAAAAAGACCATATACAATCAAATACTTTGGATATGCCAACATATATAACATTGGGAATAACGAAGATGACAATAAGACCTCCAATCCCTTGTTGAATCAGATCATGACAAATATGTTACTTTTTTTATATAAAAATCGATGTTTTCAGTTCCCTGGTTCCAACAATAGATAATATGGAAATATTTGTGGTCAAAGGACAGACTAATATGAAGTCAACGATTTATCGATCGCTATAGTCCCTCTACGCCTATGACAAGGACTAATAATATTACTATGTTTATCCAACTTACACTCACACATGAAGTCTTAGGTATTGTAATCCAACATTAAATTGTAAAAATGAAATCGAGATAATTCCACGACATTTCACCCATATTATTAACTCACTCCAACCATCAATCTATAAAGAGTATCAGTTGCAATAATAACCATAATTAAATTCTTTTGTTCTATAGAAGATCGTCCAAGTATATAGATGTAAGTAGAATTTTTAAAACATCAGAGGCGGATTGTGTTGGGGACAAAATCCATTTAAACAATGATTTTGCTTAGATTAATGAAGATAATTATTATATAACTAAGAGTAGTATAAAGGAAAATCCTTGCCATGATATCGTTAATATCCATCAATGCTTTTTCCAATGAAGAACTAAGGAGACGTCATGGTTAAAGTAATGGAAACATAATTATAATTAAAACACCCATTCTAAATTCTAAATTTGAACTAAATTCTAAATCTCATGCAGTGCCCAACTAAAGAAGCATGTTTAGTGATTGCACAATAAACAAAATATTAATATTTTATATTATGAGAACAAAATAGATTAAGAAAAGTGCAACCTCCCAACACAACCTCATGCCCAAGCATTCAGTTTGACATATAAGGACAGGAAGGAGAAAAATAAAAAGTAAGCATCTTAGCTGGGAATCTACCAACGACCTGGGATAACTTCTCCTTATCGCCTCAATACTAAGTGGAAGGTTTAGTGGGAACTGAAGGTGATATAAATATATGATTAGAAACTCACAACCTAATCCAGGATTCACTACCCAAACATAATCAAAGACTTCAACTTGAGGATCGAACGAGGTAATTACTACAGTCTTACCATCCCGATCAAATCTCTAAGGATTTCACAATTACCCAAGCACTATCAGTTCAAAATATCTTGCAATTTATTCTGAAGGGAAAGACACACATATTATAATGTCAATGAAAGGATTAAATATTAACTTTGTTTACACAGTGAGAATAAAATAAAATTTAACATAGTGAGAGAGGATTTGCTCGAATCCACAAAATTTAATACAAATAGATGACGGACAAAGGATCGATGAGAAAACCCGTCAATCTGGGTTTTTTCCTAAAAAGTGTGGAATTCATAAGAAATAGATTTAACCTTTAGTCGTTTGATCATTTTAAAAGAAGAAAAAGTTAACCTAAACCAATGTCGAAGCTCTCGGATAAAATGATTCAATTCCAGATGTAAAGAGAAAAATTTAACCAAGATAAAGTTCCACGCTCAAACTAATCTAAACAACATAACATAGATTACGACATAAGCATTAGCTAAAAGTTCCGATTGAAATTTCTATTAGTTGTCTATAAAGGAAAAATAAGCGATCATTACAATCTCCATTACCAGTACAAGTTTGAAAAAAATCTAGTAGTGAAATCCAAAGTGGTTAAATTTGACAATTGATCTGAGTCCGATGCCCACATAAAGTACAAGAATCCCTCTGTTTGGTTCATGCATTCTTAATTCACAAGATACAAGATTAAAATTTACATAAAAAATTTTCTAAAATGCATAGATCCACTCTTTAAATCAGTGCATAAATCAACTGGTATTACACACAAGGATTGTCTCAGAATTATAATAATTTAATCAATTACAAACTGTGCATTATAATCATTCTCAACTATATTAACCGAAACAATGAAAATACCATAATCGAAAATGGATTGTTGATTTTCTTCAACCTAGGTTCTTGCGCTACGCCCTTCCTTGAGCTTTCCAAATCCCAGACTTCACCGGTACCTCCCAACCAATGCTAGGGGTACTCTTCTTCCCCCTTAGCTCCTCGAGCCGCAAAGGGGCCACACATAAGAAACCAACAAGTAATAGCTCCAATTCTTGCCTCGCAAGGAAGAACTTCCACTCTTTCTTCAAGCTTGGTATCCCAACTCTCACAAGTAAAACACTGTCAAACAAATTTTGGCAGCATAACCTTACCAAAACCAAGAGAGATCCTTTTCTCCTCTACACCATTTGTTTTATAGAATTTTCCTCACTGACACATGTCCACATGCACAATTTAATTAACTTTTTAATTAAAAAAATTAGGATTATTCACCCATACACTTGTCATACTCTCCCCAAGTTGCACAAGTAATTACACATTTTATTTTATTTAAAAAGTCAATTTCCCTCACACTCTGTAAGTGTTCCTATTTTTGCTCTTAGTTGTACCTTTATTCTTGAGATTCTCATTTAATGTGTGTCTCCTAACTAGTTCTTATTTAGAGTTGGATTATGAGTCTTCTTCTAGTTAGACTAGTGATAGATTGGCTAAAGATTATCTTCCAAGTGTGCTCCTATTCTCTCATATTATTATTTCTTCTAAATTAAAAATCCAAATTATTAATTTCATGCACACATGTGCATTTTATCCAATCTTTAGATTTTTAAACACATTTTCCCTTAAACTGATTTATCTTTATTCTCTTAAATTTTTTAATATTTAATTTTAGTCACCCACACACTTGTCATACTCTCCCCAAGTTGCACAAGTAATTACACATTTTATTTTATTTAAAAAGTCAATTTCCCTCACACTCTGTAAGTGTTCCTATTTTTGCTCTTAGTTGTTCCTTTATTCCTGAGATTCTCATTTAATGTGTTTCTCCTAACTAGTTATTATTTAGAGTTGGATTATGAGTCTTCTTCTAGTTAGACTAGTGATAGATTGGCTAAAGATTATCTTCCAAGTGTGCTCCTATTCTCTCATATTATTATTTCTTCTAAATTAAAAATCCAAATTATTAATTTCATGCACACATGTGCATTTTATCCAATCTTTAGATTTTTAAACACATTTTTCCTTAAACTGATTTATCTTTATTCTCTTAACTTTTTTAATATTTAATTTTAGTCACCTAACTAACTTAAACTTGGGCTTAGTCTTAGAGTAAATATTAGGATTTTATTGGGTTTTATAATTAATAAATTCACTATTTAATTAAATAAGTTAATCCGATAGGGTCTAATCTATTTAATGTTTTCTAGGCCACCGAGATTTATTGACTCAAGTTTTTAATTACGCGATGTGCCCTTCAAGAAGAACCTCTGTGCTCCAAGGGTGTCACTCGCCTTTTTGATTGGTTTTGGAAGTTTTCCGACCCTTGGAGTCACACTCCACTCGGTCAAACTTGTGAGAGACTAAGGGTTTCTAAGGAATAAAGACTCTGCCTTATTGAGCACTCCTTCGAATTCTTCATGAGTGACTTTCTCAGTCTGTCCTCACGACATCGTGGACATCTAAAAATAGGTAATCGTTAACCTACCATTCGAGCCACAACGAGAGTGCTAGTAGGCTATGATAGGGATGCTGCCACACCTCCCCCTCAATGTTTGGTTTTTGTGCATGACCCCTTTAATCCTTATGTGAGTAAGATTAGCAAGCATCGTCAACCTGCATCCATTGAAAAAACACTGTCAATGATCCATATACATAATCATACCATAACCAATCAATGTCACATATGTGTAAAATAAAATACTCAAACAAAAATACAATTCACTCCCTGACTCAATCCGGAGTCCAAAGAAGTCCATTGATGCCATCAACATCCATAATTTGTCATGTGTCCTGCACACTCAGGAAAATTCGACAATAGCATCTGTCAATACATATATATATCAAATAAAAATAAATCACAACACATCATCATAATCATGTATAATTTCATAATCAAAACGAAATCAGAATGTACCATAACTGGATCAGTTGCACACAAGTGTCCTCAAAGAATAAGTCGATAAAAGTGTGCTCAGTAGAGCGGGATGTTACATACACCCCCTCTTATTTTAAACTTCGTCTCGAAGTTTGTACAATATATATATGAAAATAAATAAATGTTTTTGACATAGATCTATATTCCTAATCTATTAAGTAAGGAAATTGTTGACGCATCTCATATGCATCCTCCAAGGTAGCTGAATGTGGACTATAATTATCCCACTGGACCTTGACCTGATCGACTATTTGATGCCATAACTATTGAATGCGATGGTCCAAAATGTGGATTGGCTCCACCATGAGAGCACCCTCATCCGACACCTACAAGGAACTCATGTCAATAACATGTGAAGAATCACTAATATAATGTCTCAAAAAATATACATGAAATACATCATGCATATGCCTCAAAGAATCATGCAAGTCCAGTCGATAAACCAAGGGTCCTTTCTTTTCCACAAGTTTGAAAGGTCCCACAAACCTAGGAGAGAGTTTAGCACCCTTTCCAAACTTGATCGAACTCTTGTGCGATTTTACCCACAAGAAAAATTTGTCACCAACTTAATAATTGAGGTCAATGCGATGCACATCAACATAGCTCTTTTGTCGATCATGTGCTTCTTTAATCCTTTGTCTTATCTATTGCATATGTTCTTCCATTTATTGGATCACCTCCAGTCCTATGAGGAACCTATCCTCAAGTTGATCCCAACTCAACGACGTCTGACACGATCATCTGTAAAGAAACTCATACGATGACATCTTAATCGTACTATGATAGTTCTTGTTGTATGCAAACTCTACTAGTGGGAAGAAATCCTCCCAATGTTTCTGTTGGTCCATTACATACAGATGCAACATGTCCTCCAAAATTTGGTTTGTTCTTTCTGTTTTCTCGTCTGTCTCAGGGTGATATGTTGTACAAAAATTCAACTGTGTTCCCAAAGCCTCTTAGAAATTGGTCCAAAATTGTCCCGTAAACACTAATCCTCGATCATATATGATCCTTCTTGGTACGCCATGTAATCTCACAACCTCATTGGTAAAAAATCTATCTATGTCTGGTGCCTGATATGTCGTACGTTCTGGAATAAAGTGTGCACTCTTCGTCAAGGTGTCTACTACCAAAAAAATCAAGTCGTGTCTCCTTCTTGTCAGTGGAAATCCAACAATAAATTCCATCGATATGAATTCCCATTTCGATTCAGGAATAAATCATGGTTGTAACAATCCTGCTGGATGTCTATGTTCAGCTTTCACTTGCTGACATTCTAGACATCTCGCCACAGAACTAACTATGTCTTCCTTCATTTCTTTCCAGAAGAATAAAGGCTTAAGTTCTGCCTTCATCTTTGCGACTTCCGGATGAGCCATGTACACTACTCTATGAGCTTCGCTCAAGATCAAAATTCTTAATTCGTCGTTAGGTGGTACGTAAATTCTTCCTCTAAACCTCAACAATCCATTGTTTTCTGACGAATAACCTTCAAATTTTGGTACCATCATGGTATTTCGTCCAATATTATCCTTAACTTATTTATACCAGTCATCGTTGATCTGTAAGGTTAGAATATTTTCTCAAAGATTCGTATTAAGAGGTATTACCGAGAATATGTGTGGTCTCTAACTCAATGCATCTGCCACTTTGTTCACCATACCTTTAATGTAAGTAATCTCAAAGTCATATTTGGTAAGTAATTATGACCAACACCTTTGTTGTGTGTTCAAGTCACTCTGTGCAAAAATATGCTGCAATCCACAATGATCTGTTTTTAATTCGAATTTCCACCCAATCAGATAGTGTCTCCAAACTCTCAAATCATATACAATTTATAATAATTCCAAGTCATGCGTTGCATAGTTCTCTTCATGCTTTCTCAATTTCCATGAAATGTAAGCGATCACTCGACCATCTTGCATAAAAACTCCGCCTAAACCCTCCTTGGATGCATCTGTGCATACCAATAATTCCTTTTCCATGTTGGGGACTTTTAGTATCGACATTGTCGTTAACAACTCCTTAAGCCTTTGAAATGCTTCTGCACATTTCTCGGTCCATACAAACTTCTTGTTTTTCTTCTACAATTTCGTGATTGGGTTTGCTATCTTTGAAAAACCTTCGACGAATCGTTGGTAATATCTTGCTAAACCCATAAAGCTGTGTACTTATTGTACATTTTTCGATGCTGACCATTCCATTATAGCCTCGAATTTCATTAGATCCACAACGATACCTTCACCAGATATGATATATCCAAAATAATGAATCTTAGATTGGTAAAAAGAGCATTTCGATAGTTGTACGTACAATTTGTTTTCTCATAGACACTGTAGTACAAATATTAAATGTTCATCATGTTCTTCCTTCATCCAAGAATAAATCAGTATGTCATCAATAAACACTTGAACAAAATTATCCAAGTATTCACGGAACACCCCATTCAACAAACTCATGAATACTCTTGTGGAGTTCGTCAAGCCAAATGGTAAAAATATAAACTCATAGTGTCTAAATCTCATTTTAAAAGTGGTCTTAGGGATATATTCCTCTTGAATTCGTAACTGGTGATATCCTGACCTCAATTCAATCTTCGAAAACACCATCGCTCCTTTCATCTGATCAAACAAATCATCTATTCTTGGAAACATATACTGGTTCTTGATCATCACTTTGTTCAATTGACGATAGTCAATACAAAGTCTCCATGATCCATCCTTGTTTCTTACAAAAATGACTGGCGCACCCCAAGGCGATACACTTGGATGTATAAGTCCCAAATCCAATAATTCCTTCAATTTCATTTTGAACTCCTGCAATTTAGGCATTGACATCCGATATGGAGTTCTTGCTATCAGTTCAGTTCTAGGCGTCAGGTCTATTGTAAACTCCAACTCTCTTTCAGGCGGTAAACCCAACAACTCTTCTGGAAATACATCGTCAAACTCTCATACCACCAGAAGGTTTTCTAATCCTTCTGCCTCGCCTTTTTCATTTAGCACTAAGATTGCATATAGCTTGCATCCCTTTTGCATACTCTTCTTTAGTTGTAGGGAAGAAATAAACCTCAAGGATACCCCCTGGTTCCTTCCTACAATCACTCTACTCCGTCCCACATCATCTGTCAAACTTAACCATTTCGTCTTACAGTTGAGTATCACATCATGTGATTCCAACTAGTCCATACCAATCACTATGTCATAAGATCCTAATATCGTGACATATAGGTTGGCCTTCATTAAAAAGTATCCCAAGTTAATGCTACAATCTGTAACCTTTCCTCCAACCTTCTGTTGGGCACCGAAATCCATTTCTATGTATCTGAACTCATCTTGGTCAACTGCCTTTACCTTAATTCTCTTTAGAATTGCACTAGAGATAAAGCCCTCTATAGCACATGGGTCAATCAAAATACTAAAAGTTTGGTCGACAATTGTACCTGACGTCTCGAACACAATGGACTGGTGCTCAGCCTGGCAGTTATTCAATGTTGCATGGATCCTATAGGCCTTTCCCAAATCTCCAACTGTAGTAGGTCCTGATGATGTGACCACTCTGGCCTTCTCAATCAAACATTCTCGCTGGTAATGTGGCTCTCCACATGTCAAACATCCACTCTTCGGTCCAGTACTCCTGGTCCCCAAAGTAGAAGCTGCTGGCCTAGAAGTCTATGACCCTGGTCTGTTCTGCTGAACATGCCTAAAATGTTGTTGTTGCTGACGACGATGCTACTGCTGTTGTGGTCCTCTGTAAGGAGTTCTTTACTGAGGAGTCTGTCATCATGTTGTAGTGAATGTAGGTCCTCCAGGCGTATCTCGATGCCCTGAAGTCTGTCTGTATGGTGTCTGATGCTGTTGCGCTCTTGATGTCTTCTATCCAGTCAGTCTAGAAGGAGTTCTGCCCTGACCCCCGCTATTCATCTCTTCCTCATCTATGAGGGCCTTCTAAATTGCATCGTGCAATGTTCGAGGCATTAAAATCCTCACCTTCACACAAATGTTGAAGTTAAGGCCGAATACAAACTTTTTGACCTTTAACTTCTACTTTTTTAGATATGGAGAGTACCTAATTAGCTCCATGAATTTGGCCTTATAGTCTGGCACTGTATGACCACCCTTTCCTAAGGCATTGAAATCATTAAGATGACATTCAATGAATTCATCGGACAAGTATCTCTCCCAAAACCATTCCTCGAACAACTCCCATGACATATCTTCGACAACCATGTTTAATTGAGGTAGGCACATCTTCCACCATAGAAGAGCACTCCCCTTCAGCTGAAAGACCGCCATGTAGACCTTCATGTTGGAGGTGTAATCACAAAGTGTGAAGCACATCACCATGTTCTCCAACCATTCCTCGACAACTAATCCATCTGTGGCACCCAAGAACTCAGGAAACTTCACCTTCTCGAGTTCTATGTGCATACTATTACTACCAGTTGGAGTGCGTTGTGAACCCTCAGTGGGTACAGACACTCTACCCTCATATCGATCTACTCGGTTAATAAAAGACTCTGACATCCTCTAGAAGAATCTCATCATACCTACCACATCTCCCACAACAACCTGATCCTGCTTAATGACTTGTTATTCTCCTTGAGGGCTAGACCCCTCTGGCGTGGATACTATCGAAGGCGTCACGCCTCTTCATCCAACACCACATCGTCTACTTCCTTGGCATCCTCTAACCATGATTACCTGTAGGGACAATTTCAAATTTAGTTAGCCATATAATTTCAATAATTAATTAATCACAGTGGAAGGAATAACGGTCCAGTGTCGAGGGTTGAACCCACTCTGATACCATATGTAACGTCCCCTCCATTACATCACCAATTAATTGAGTACAGTAAAGGATATTTTTTTGTTTTGTTTTGAAACAAATGTTAGGACAAGTGATAAGCATTAACGACATACATAAAACTTCACACATTCAATTCTCATCTCATTACTATACAACAAGAAACCAAATACCATGTCACAAATTTGAGATCAACCATATCACATAAGAATAACAAGAATATCTACCCACCCAACCTATCCTGCAAGTTTAGGACCTCCAAGACACATAGTCAACGCTCAAGTCCAGGATTCATCTGATTTATTTTGACCACTAAAGGTCTCAGGGCTGGCGACTCTTATGAGGAACATGAAGGTATCTACCCAAACAATGCTAGTACAATACACAAAATTGAATCATCAATAATAATCAACCAATAATACATCCCGAGAGGCCAAAACTCAATAAAACATAATCCTTACAATTCTTAAGAGTTGAACAATTATATGATCTATTCAAAGATTCTTCAACAATCACAAATTCATTTCTAATTTTATCAACCATAACTTTCATAATAATACGACTAAGGAACCATGTATAAATACAATCTAGAACTTTTCTTCACTAATTACAACATCGAGAATCTATGAATTAAGATCTAAGAATGTAAAGGAATCCCAATCTTAGGTAAAGATCTCATCCTAGATTACTCTAGTTTACAATTAAGGGTTGAAAATAATTCAATCGCTCTAGAGTATCATATTTACACTTCCATACAACAGTATTTAGAAATATAAATTATTTATCTTAACATAGGTTCTAATAATGCTATACGTAACGATATGTTTTGTATGTATAAATTCCATATTAAC
>ML788652.1:235921-303098 GCA_009831015.1 Picea engelmannii
CATTGACCCCTGATCGAAAGATTCCATTGGATGTTCGACTTCAACTCATTTATTCACACTCGATGGATTGTACTATGGTACCTTGGGAGTCATTGACATCAATGGTGATTTCCCTCGCACTTGTTAACGGTTTCATCAATGACCGGTAATCAAGTGGTTTCTGCCATGTTCGAATTCAACACATGTAATCACATGGTTAGATTCATACTTTGGGTGACGAGATTGAAGACCCTGGACATAATCTCTTTTGTCCAGGTTGCGATGGAGTATATATTATCTGCGACACATAGATCCACTGTGTATGTCTTGTGGCTATGCTATATTTTGACGACATAGATCCACAGTGTATGATTGGTGGCCATGACCCATGTCTACAATGTCATCAGTCTGTGATCTGAGTATGGGAATGCCTACCTCATAATTGGTATACATGATAATCTGCAGATGCTTGGTTGTTCGCAGGTTTCCGATTAGGTGTGTTCCTGGTTTCCGACACATACATGCAGCTTACAAAGTCTTTCGGTTGTCACTGGTTCCAACCTCATACTTTGGGGGGCATTCTGTTACCCATGATTTTGGTCATCATGATGATGTATTGATGATGGTGTACTCAGGATCTTCATAAGAACTTTCTCCTGAGAAAAGTTACTTTCTTCTCTTTCCAGAAATAACATTTTTGAAGAAGGTTCGCAGGCTGCTAGTATATTTGCCTACGAGAATGCCTGATTCTTGTAGGCTGCCTTAAGCCAGGGAGCGAGAAGTTTGCATTGTGTTAAACTGTTAGGGTGTGAAATCTTCCTAAAGCAAGGAAGAAGATGAATTCTCGATGCTTCTAGAAGGGAATCTTCTAGAAGGATGAGATGGCATTCGAATGGTTATCCTAGTATTGGATTCCCTGATATTTTGGGATCATTCTTATCCAAGTAACTGATTCATTCTCTCCTATATATTGAGGGAATTCTCATGGAAAAGGTTAAGCAAGATTCATTGGAGAATTGGTGAAAGAATTGTGTGAAGGACTCAACATTGAACAACAGTTTGGAGACCCTAGCAAGTCTACCAAGAGGATTTGATCTTCTTCATGCAAGGATTGAGCAAGTGTGTGTGTCGGAGCTAAGGGCCATCGAAAGGAAGTTTGCGACATCAAGGCTCAGGTTGTAATCTTTACTTTCCATTAATATGATATAGTAGCATGTCCCTTTCCCATAAAGTTATTTCCACTTTATTGTATAATTCCTTGATCATATACATAGATTGACTGTTGAATAGATTGTGCTATCTTTGCTTTGGTTGGTTTGTGTTGTCTTGGTCTTGGCTGCACGAGAGAACTAGAGCGAAGTGGGAGCAAAAAAGACCATAGGAAGCGATAATAAGGTGTGTTATTTGTTCTTGCCTCTTAGTTAATTCAATGGTCAAAATCTAGGGAAAGAGTCATGTTCTGTCTTGCTTTGTTCTAGATCCAGGTGGATCTAGGGAGATCGGTTAGTGTTCGCACCTACGGATTTATCTAATAACAATGGAAGATCTTGTTGTCTTATTTTTGTTTCTATCATATTGTTGACAATGGTGCCAAAAGGAAGGATCGTCTTTAAATATAATTTTTCTTCATCTTTTAACTCCGCCTGCAAATGTTTGAGCAAACTATGTGCCCTGGTTCCAAGGGAAGTGATGGCTTGTGATGTTTTCCATGCCTCAGTAACTAGTTCCATATTTTTCTTGATATTATTCTCCACATATCCTCTATAGGATGCGAGGAGGATGAAGGATGCTTTTAAGTTGGCTGCAGGGGTGGCATGCATGGCTATTGCCAAAGGATTGACAAGCAATGACATATGAATCAAAGCCTCTTCCAATTCCTTGACCTGGTCCTTCAGTCTAGCATTATCGACCTCGATGCCTCCAATGGAATCATGAAGTGCATCTCCACTCACGTTGTGAAGTTGACAGATTTGGGACAATCGCATGTTGGCAAGGTCAACCTATGAATGAGATTTTCCTTTCTTATTTTTTACATCTTTTTTCTCAACTATCAATTTTTTGGACTGGCTGTCAAAAACAATGCTCTGGAACACGACGGATTCATCTTCATCAAAAGTTTTGATATCGGATATGTCTATTGGACGACTATGCTGGATGGTGTCTCCGGGCTGATCAAGGTAGCGGAGCATGCTATCTAGATCAATGTCAAGTTTCATGTTCTCACTTTGAATTTCCAGCTCTTCTACCTATCCCACATTTTTTTTTTCTCTTCTTCTCTACTCGAAGCTTGTGATAACTATCAATTTTAGAGTGAGAAGGGTCGTTATCTCCTCCGTTTGAAGAACTATGAGTTTCTTTGTTGTTGTGGTGGGCAGTTGGAGTGATGCTCCGGGATGCCATACTTTTTGGAGTGCTATTTGTCGATTGAACACTCTTGTCACCGAGGCCTTTCCCCTGTTTCATGTACAATTTTGTGTAGCTTTGCACTATGTCTAGGTCGTCTGCATCAGAAGCAGGAGCATTGCTGCCAGTGTCTCTATTTTCGGGTAGGTGTTTTTTGAAAAAACAATCATCGAGGCCAAGTGTTTGTAAATGTTGTCGAAAAATATTATCGGGGTCGAATCCGCTTATGATTTTAGCATATCTCAGGTTGAATATGCTAGAATGCGTTGCAAATTCATTAATTTTGTTGACATTTTTCAATACAAACTCCCCTACTTTCCAAGGCAGAGGAATGAATTGTTTTTTTTTTCTTCTTTTGCAATAGATGCAACCAGTAGTTGTATTGCCGTGATACTTATGAAAAAAAATTTATGTCCGTAATGTGACATGGAAGGAGAGCAGGTTTTTCCTTGGAGCCAAAAATTCTTATCACAATGTAATTATCCAAATGTTCAAGTGTCCCCTTCCTATCCAAAAAACTGGTTGCCTGTTCAGATATGCGGGGAGCATCTTCTCCTAACAACAAAACTTTGAAAACATACATGAAGCCATTAAAAACCTCATAAAAATAGTGGGAAGCCTTGTGCTTCCACAAGGCCTGGTACCAGAATGTCACTGGGTCGAATTCCCAGTAGACATTCTTGGACAGAGACAGTTGTGGAAACTGACAGCAATGCGCTATCGCAAAAATTAAGTAGGACGACATATAAATTTCTTTTTCCTTTTGAAGCTTGAAAACTGGGAACGGATTTCATGGGAAATTAACTTGTCCCAATAAAAAATGGCTTTTTCATTGACTGTGAAATACAAAATATAAAGAGCCATCCGGGAAACAGTTGTTGTGGACTCTTGTCCCGTTATTCTTGTAAACAACCAAGCAATTTCGCGGAATGTATTTCTAAATGAACTAACCTGCAAGCTTGTGATATCTTCAGGAACTAGAATGGGGTCTTCCAATAAATGGGGAAAGAGGTCCAACCCTTTATTATGCTTTGCTAGGAACAGTTTGCAATCTTCTCCTTTGAATGCCAATGTTGGCTCCAACAATCTTAACATCTGGCGGAAGACCTGAGGTGACAAAGAAACAAAAGAGTGGTCCCGCAGTGGAATAATTCTTTTTCTGAAATAAATTTATTGGCGCACGAAGAGACCAGGTCCTTACAATAAAAAACCTCAGGGACACAACTTGCACGAGCAATCCCAGAGGTCCAAATTACTTGGTTCTCTGCGGCAGAGGTTGAGTAATAAGAATATGCCCTGGACCACTGGAAGTTTTGGTCCTCATTCCCAAAGATGTTCAATGTATCTCCACCAAACTGTTGTCGAGTTGATGCCATAGGTTTATGAGAACGTTGGTTTTCTCCAAACGATGGTTGAAATGAACAATTAGAGCCAATAATGTAACTCTGCGCTAAATCTTGGTTAAATGCTTATGAATGGGAAAGCTCCTCGAGCCTTTTGCTAATTAATGACAATATGTATGGGTGGTGCATGATGAACTGTTAACAGTAAAGATTACTTATTGCATATTTAGAAATGAGAAGGTGGTGGGTACGACAAAGAGAAATTAAGGATTGGAGGTTTCATGAACGTGCCAAGGCGGTGACATGCGAACGACATTTCATGATTTTGAAATCAACACTTGGAAGGGATAATATAACCCCCCACAAATATTGGTTTAATGTGCATTAATAGGAGATCTCCTCGAGCCTTTCACCCATCAATGACAATCTATACGGTTCGTGCATGATGAGTTGTTAGAAAAAAATGTCAGTAATTGCATATTTAGAAACAATATATATATATATATATATATTGTTTACAAGTACGAAGGTCATGGACATGGCAGAGAGCAAGGAAAGAATGTCAAGGTTTGAAAAGTGGTCAGACAAGATTCAAAAAAGGGTTATAGGGATACTCAAGAGAGGTGAGTGTTCCATGGTCAAATTTTATGTATTGGAATTTTTGACTGCAAAATGTGTTAAACGGAAGAGAGCATGATGGGGCAGTTCAACGACCGCTTTGTATATTTGCAGAATTCCGGGAAAGTGGCTAAGTATGGAATAGGGAAATGGTCGGGAAGACTCATTCTCGGAAGCGAGGATTGAAATTTTCATGAACGGACCACCCCGACGATGCACAAATGACATTCCATGATGTTTGAAATTAACGCTTGCTAATTGCATGCCTAGAAATAAGATCTTATATATAATTGCTAATTGCTAATTGCAAAAGGGAGCGGGCATAAGAAACAACGATTAGGAACTAAATATTTCTTGAACCGGCCAAATCAATGATCCGGGAAAGAAATTCGAAGATATGGCGAAGTCTGGAAAGTGAACAGACGGGCTTCAAAATAGGGTGACAATAGTTCCACAGAAGATGTCAGAATCCGCAAGTCCGCCCATGCGCGCAGCCAGACATTTTCAAAAAAACGAATAAGTGACAAGAAAAATAAAGTTCAGGGAAAAGAGAAACATATATTTGGCTAAGTATAGAAGACAGAAAAGAAGGGCCAATATATTCACATCTGTAACATATATCCCATTTTCCTGCCAATATATATACTTGGAAAGAAGTGCGAAGATGGCGGGCACAAAAGACAATGACTAGGAATATGATTTACGATTTTACTTGGTTCTTGGTTGTATGCTTCATCTATCAATTTGTATATCGCAGAACTCTGAGTCATTTTTTTAGCCATCTATCCCGCAAGTCCGGCTGTCAATTTGTATAGTGCGGAACTCTGGGTGCTATTTGTAGGACACAAAACTATAGAGGGAATTATTTTCCCTTTAATATATCATATGTGACGCAAATGTGGTATGGCTCGTTTTATCACTTTTCCATCCATAAACAATGGCAATCTTAAGCCCATAGCCTTGGAGCTCGTGTGTCAATTTGTATATCGCGGAGCTCCGAATGCTGTTTGGAGGTCACAGAAAGATAGAAGTGCAATGTTGAACCAGCCAGTGGGCAAGTCCACCTATCAATTTGTATATCATGAAACTCTGGGTGCTACTTGTAGGACACATAACAAAAGAGGGAAAATTTAGAGAAAGGGGAAGCGTTCGGCAGAAACACGTGAATCTGCCAAGCCGTGCAGTAAGGCATTTTCGGGAAAAAAATTATTAAGTAACCAGGAAGAGAAACTACATGGGATAAAAGAGTGGGAAAATAGAAAGGCGGAGGGCAGTTTTCATAAGCATGAATTGGTTTCAAAGAAGCCCCATTGCTGCAAAACCATCATTTTCTACTAATTGCCAGCAAATGCTTTGTTGAAGATTAGATTTTATTGCAACCTGTGCATGTAAGTATGTTTTTGATACATTCTTCCATGATTGTAACATATTAACTTAAGTATTAAACTTCATTTTCTACTAATTGTCAACAAATGCTTTGTTGAAGATTAGATTTTATTGGAGCGTGTGGGTGTAAGTGTGTTTTTGATACATTCTTCCATGACTGTAACATATTAACTTAAGTATTAAACTTCTTGCATTATGGGTTGTTAGCATTAAAAATTAATAATTGTATGTCTGGAAATAAGAATGACAATTTTGCTGCAACATTGTACATTGGTATTGCGATGTTGTATCTGCATTACAAATAGAATTGAACGTTGGTTTGAAACTGTGTGTAATCCATTTTTTGTTTTCATAAAATCCTGGTGGATTGACATAGTACATTGTCATATAATTGTTACATGTTCCATCTTAGAAAAAATAACCTAAGTAAACACAATATTGAAGAACTACAAGACCACCAAACCATGCCAATGAGAATAGGCATTAAATCCAGAAAAGAAGCAACAATGAAGACTCCAAGGAAATTTTTTTTAATAGAAAATCCATTTAAAAAAAAAGAAAAACACCGAGTATTGTACATCTATCCTTAGAAATTGGACCCAGTTCTTAGGGCCAAAACATTGAACATATCTGCCACAAACACAGGCACATGATCCACAGTATGTAGGATCCTTGCATCTTTCTCCTCGATGAATCATCTTGTGGTAAAATTGATAGTTTTCAAAAGCTTCCCATGATGAAGAAGACAAAAAATGTTGTAGGGAAAATGGAATAGCCCTTAACTGAAAGTTAGGACACAACTAGAAACCGCCTTTGCACAGTCGAAAAAACTTCAGGGACACAAGTTCCACATGCAATTTTAGAGGCCCAAATTAGTCCATTCTGGGTGGAAGGAGATGACTAGTAGAAATATGCCTTGCAACAGTGAGAGTTCTGGACCTGATTCCCAAAGATGTTAATTGTATATCCAGAGAACAAAACAATAGTCCTGCAACTGAATAATTTTTTGTCTTGAAATATATCTCTGGGAACATCAACATATCATTTCTTTACAATGAAACTCTTCTGCCCAAAATGGACTAATTTGGACCTCTGGAATTGCTACTTTCGAGCTGCAAAGTGGCTATTGCGTTCAATGTCGGTTTCTTTTTTAAAACTCCTTTTGGTGTTGTTAGGACCGCCGTCACTGAGCTGGGAAGTTCCACCTGTTACGGTTGATTTCAATTTGGGAACAAGAGTGGGAACAATATCTGCATTGCCATCATCCATTGTCATATCATCGCCCATCAGATCATCTTCTTCTGGCTCGGAATCCATGACATCAACCTCTGTGTCAACCATTATTGCAACTGGGAAGGTTCTCAGACCAGGCAGGGTTGCCTTGGAATTCTTTGGCTTGAAATATATCTCTCGGTGTACCAAGGGACCATCTCCTTTTTTGCTCCTAGGCAGAGGGAGATGAGTAGTAAGAATATGCCCTGGAACAGTGGAACCTCTGGCCATTATGGCCGAATGTGTTTACTGTATCTGGACAAAACTTCTCTCACAAGTTAACGAGAATTTCTGTTTGTTCCAGACGATGTTTGAAATGAAAATTGGGGAGGGATAATATAACCCTCCACCAATTATGTTTTGATGCATATCAATTGAATATCTCCTCGAGCGTTTCGCTGATCAATGAAAATCTCCAGGGTTCGTGCGGAATGAGCTGTTACCATTAAAGCTCACTAATTACATATTTAGAAAAAAGTGCGAAGGTCGCGGTGACGACGAAGAGAGATGAAGAGTTAGATATTTCTTAAAGGCGCCAACTAGCCGGTGCACAAAAACAGATTGCATCATGTTTGAAATGAATAATTGGAAAGAATAACACACTT
Source organism: Picea engelmannii (assembly GCA_009831015.1). Taxonomy (NCBI): domain Eukaryota; kingdom Viridiplantae; phylum Streptophyta; class Pinopsida; order Pinales; family Pinaceae; genus Picea; species Picea engelmannii. The sequence continues at coordinate 243,528 of ML788652.1, forward strand.
CTTCGCAAATATTGGTTTAATTTGTAGTAATGACAAATATTCTCCGGCCTTCTGGACATTAATGACAATCTTAACAATTCCTGTAGGATGAACTACTTGCATTAAAGCTTAGTTATTGCATATCTGGAAACAAATACGAAGGTAGAGGTGATGGCGAATTGCCACGAAGCATTGTACATTTCATGCACCTGCCAACCCGTGAAACAGATTCCAATAAATTCCCAAGTATGGAAAGCGGTCGGGTGGGTTACAAAAAAAAAGGGCAGAAGATATACCCAGGGCTGAAAATCCCGCACCTAGACATTTTTCGAAAAACGAGTAAATAAAGAAAGGGAAAGTAGAGAGAAAAGAGAAAGCGGATGACAATTTTCGGAAGCGGGAATTGGTCTTAACAGTAACTATGGAGCACATTAAACATGTTAACAGGTTCTTCAATCAAGGAATAGGTACAATGAGTGATGTTTATAGTTTCCAGGATCTATTTGTATAAGAGAAGCATCAAAAAGTTGCAAGACAATCATTTTTTGGATGTTTAAGTAAAGTTTTTATACTGTTAGCTTCACCGCAAGTATAACAACAACGAATATGAATTTTAATGTCCTCTCATTCATATGATTGTTCCATTATACTTCGCATAGTATATATTCTTTTATTTCAATTTGTTTGCTAATTTGTGGGTCGCGGAAGTCATGGTGCTGTTTGCAGGCGACAAAATAATGGAAACGCAATATTGAACCCGCCTATCCGGTAAATCGCCTATTCAAAAAACCACGAACCAAAAATTTTGTACAATATGAAACGGGGAATCCGTCGGTCGGGCTGGTGATATACAAGTAAGTCAAATCTGAAGACGTGAATCCGCCAACTTCCACACCTAGAAATTTTTCGAAAAATGAGTAATACACACTAAATATGTACTATAAAGTATGAACATGAGATTTTATAGAGCATGTACAGATCTCGCATTCCATACTTAGCCACTTTTTGGATCGTGTTTTCTTGAGCTAGTGGGCTCAAAAGTGGGCCTCTATTGTTCTGTGGCCTACAAACAACACCCATAATTCCGCGATATACAAATTGACAAGCAGACCTGCGGGCTAGCTGGGTCAACATTGCACTCCTATTGTTTCGTGTCATACAAACAACACCCGGAGTGACGCGACATACAAATTGACAGACGGAATCCAGGGTTGGCATCCTCAAGATTGCGATTGTTTACAGATGGTAATCCCTATCAACTATTTAACATTATCTAAAAACATTATTTTCAATACTAAATTATTAATATTAAATATTGATATTGTACAATTTAATTAGACAAAAAGGTTTGTACAATATGAAATGGGGAAGCGGTCAGTTAGGCTGGTGATATTAAAGTAAGTGAAATCTAAAGACGTGAATCTGCCAACTTCCGCACCAAGAAATTTTTTGAAAAAAAATGAGTAATACATAATATGTACTTTTAGAAAGTACAAACATGAGATTTTATAGAGCATGTACTGATCCCGCATTCCATACTTAGCCACTTTTTGGATCGCGGGTTCTCGGGCTCAAAATTGGGCCTTTATTGTTTCCTGTCCTACAAATAGCACCCAAGAGTTCCGTGATATACATATTGACAGGTGGACTTGCGGGCTGACTGGCTCAACATTGCATTTCTATTTTTTTATGTCCTTCAAACACCACTTGAACTGCCTCTATATACAAATTGAGAGATGAACTCCAGGGATGGTGGGCTCAAGATTGTGATTGTTTATGGATGGTGATCTCTATCAACTATCTAACACTACCTAAAAACATTATTTTCAATACTAAAGTATTAATGTTAAATATTGATATTCTACAATTTAATTACATAAAATTATTAAAGGATGATAAATATCTTATTTAAAAGAAATACCCGCCTATTCGAAAACTTGCGTTCCAAATTTTTTGTATAATATGAAATGGGGAAGAGGTCGGTCGGGCTAGTGATGTAAAAGTGGGTGGAAATCTGAACACATGTATCCGTCAAGTTCCACACCTAGAAATTTTCCCAAGAAGGCAGTAATACATACTAAATATGTACTTTTATAAAGTATGGGCATGAGATTTTATAGAGCATGTAGGGATCCCTCATTTCATACTTAGCCACTTTTTGGATCGCGGGTTCTCGGGCTGGCGGGCTCAAAATTGGGCCTTTGTTGTTTCCTTCCCTACAAATAGCACCCAGAGTTCCGCGATATACAAATTGACAAGCGGGCTTGCGAGCTATTTGAATTTTAAGGGCCTCATGTTGATGTGATAGCACAATTGGACTTGGGCCAATTTATATTTGTTTATTACAATATGAAACGGGGAAGCGGTCGGTCGGGCTGGTGATATAAAATTAAGTGAAATCTGAAGACGTGAATCCGCCAACTTTCGCACCTAGAAATTTTCCAAAAAATGAGTAATAGATACTAAGTATGTACTCTTATAAAGTATGGACATGAGATTTTTATAGAGCATGTACGTATCCCACACTCCATACTTGGCCACTTTTTGGATCACGGGTTCTCGGTCTGGCGGGCTCAAAATTGGGCCTCTACTGCTCCGTATCCTACAAATAGCACCCAGAGTTCCGCAATGTACAAATTGATAGGCGAAATTGTGGACTGGATGGCTCAACATTGCACTTCTATTGTTCTGTGTCTTCCAAACAACACTCAGAGGAAATGAGCAATACATACTAAATATGTACTTTTATAAACTATGGACATGAGATTTTATAGAGCATGTATGAATCCCTCATTCCATATTTAGCGATTTTTTGGATCGCGGGTTCTTGAGCTGGCGGGCTCAAAATTGGGCCTCTATTGTTCCGTTCCCTACAAACAACACCCACAGTACCGCGATATACAAATTGACAAGCGGACTTGTGGGTTGTCTGGGTCAACATTACACTTCTATTATTTAGTGTCCTCCAAGAAGCAGTCAGACTTCCGCGATAGACAAATTGACAGATGGACTCCAGGACTGGTGGGCTCAATATTTCCATTGTTTACGAATTGGCATCCCTATCAACTATCGAACATTATAAAAAAACATGATTTTAAAATACTAAATTATTAATATTAAATATTGATATCGCACAATTAATTACATAAATTATCAATATTGAACCCGCCGATCTAGTAACTCGCCTATTCGGAAACACCGCGAGCCAAAAAGTTTGTACAATATGAAACGGGGAAGCGGTCAGTCGGGGTGGTGATATAAAAGTAAGTGAAATCTGAAGACGTGAATCCACCAATTTCCGTATCAAGGAATTTTCCAAAAAATGAGTAATACATACTAAATATGTATTATAAAGTATGGACATGAGATTTTATAGAGCATGTACGAATCCCACATTCCATACCTAGCCACTTTTTGGATCGCCGGTTGTCGGGCTCAAAATTGGGCCATTACTGTTTCGTTCCCTACAAATAGCACCCATAGTTCCACGATATACAAATTGACAAGCAGACCTGCGGGCTGGCTGGCTCAACATTGCACTTATATTGTTCCATGTCCTCCAAACAACACTCAGAGTTCCGCGATATACAAATTGACAGACGGACTCCAGGGCTGGCGGGCACAAGATTGCCATTGTTTACGGATGGTAATTCCTACCAACTATCTAACATTATCTAAAAACATTATTTTCAATACTAAATTATTAATATTAAATATTGATATTGTACAATTTAATTAGACAATTTTTTTTTGTACAATTTGGAACGGGGAAGCGGTCGGCCAGGCTGGTGATATAAAAGTAAGTGGAAATATGAACACATGCATCCACCAACTTCCACACCTAGAAATTTTTCGAGAAACAAAAAATACATACCAAATATGTACTTTTATAAAGTATGGACATGAGATTTTATAGAGCATGTATGGATCCTTCATTCCGTACTTAGTCACTTTTTGGATCGCGGGTTCTCGGGCCAGCGTGCTCAAAATTCAGCCTCTATTGTTCTGTGTCCTACAAATAACACCCAGAGTTCCACGATATACAAATTGACAGGTGGACTTGCGGGCTATCTGGCTGAACATTGCACTTCTATTGTCTCGTGTCCTCCAAATTGCACTCGGAGTTCTGCGACATACAAATTGATAGACAGATTCCAGGACTGACGGACTCAAGATTGCGATTGTTTACGGATGGTCATCCTATCTAACATGATTTAAAAACATTATTTTCAAATACTAAATTATTAATATTAAATATTGATATTGTACAATTTAATTACATAAAATTATCAAAGGATGTTAAATCGCTTATTTTAAAAGAAATGAAGGAAAAAAACAAAGTTTTTTTTAAATTCTATCACCGCAAGCATAACAACGACCAATTTGAATTTTAAGGGCTTCTTGTTGATATGATAGCACAATTGGACTTCACATAGTATACATTCATTGATTTCAAATTATTCCAGGAGATTAATTTTACCAAGTTCATCGATCAAGGAAAAATGCTAAAACAAGCCACATACTACATTTGCGTCACAGTGCCATATAAATTATTAAGGGATTTGTGGGATAGCTAACTAAAAAAATGAAATTCTATTGTTCCGTGTCCTCCAAACAACACTCAGAGTTCCGCGATATACAAATTCACAGACGAAGCATACAACCAAGAACCAATTAAACTCCAAACAGGCCACAAGAAAGTTCCCACAAGGTTCCATAGAGCCGGACGCATCGACCTTTGCATCAAACAATTTGATATACAAAGAAAAGACGTCGTGGCATTCATTTTCTCTTACATATGGTATATGTACCCAATAGAAAATAACCGGGGCCATGGGATATATGGGGTTTGCTGCCATGCTTCCCATTTTTGGACCGAACAATATTATGCACATGCAATCCCAAGTAGTCGAGTCCAACGAACATTGATCTGGATGTTGAAGAAATATTACAGAGACACATGAGGTATTTTCATTTCTTGCCAAAGTTTGATATTTTTTTTTCCCTTCTTCATCCGATATGCAAAATTGTATTGTCCTCATTTAAGGTAAATTTGTTGTGTATCCGAAAATCACACAGCATGTAGACACTGCTTGCCTTTTTCTGTAGATATGTTTCATATGACAATTCTGCCAACTTAGGAAGCACATTTTGTAACAGAGGCTACCTAACCGTACAATGCACGGTTGTGTTTCCATGGTTCAGATGGAAGCATTGAGGCAATGCTCATATATATATGGACATTTTTCACCGCATCGTAGACAATCAATCGTATCATCACTTATCAAAGAAGAGGCAGAAGCAGGAGAGTTGCATTTCACACATACAGATTCAAAGGGGGTCGAGTATGCATTCATTGCAACTAAAACACCTTCAACCTAGGAACTCGAGCATAGGAATTAATACATTGAACAATATAATACACAACTGCACCCTCCCCCTCCCTTAAAAATAAAAATAAAAATAAAACAAGCTGCAAAAATTTGGTGAAGGCTATTTGTATAAGCAAAGTGAGGATGATTTGGTGGATGTATACGCACAACAGTTGTAGAGCTAGCTAGTTTCTTCAGATCCTGTACTATATCTCCTCGCAACTCTGTTACAAACGTTGCCTGTGTTGTCTGAAAGATCCTTTCTCTAACATCCCTTTTCTTTGTTATATTTTTGAAGAGCATAAGTGGAATTTGCCCTCTATGCAATTGTTGCTCCATTGAAGAAAACAAATTTCAATAGGTATCAAACAATTGCAGTTGCAACATGGAACAATGCAAAATTTGTGTAACTTACCTGAGATACATGCACATGCAAAAGTAAAGGACAAAAGCGGATATAGAAAGCGGTACCATTTCCTTGTCACTGTCCGACTCTCCATCCTTTATATGGAGAATGTGTCGCGAGCCAAGTTTTCTCTCAAGTGTGGCAGCTGCACCAATGGTTCTGTTTGGGTAAATATCACTACTCTGTGCAAGCTAGCTGATAGTTGCGTCCGAGATGAAACGATATTCTGAACAAACAACGAGAATTTTTTCCACAATACTTGTTTCGTTGAGCGAAATAATCTGATCACAATCACCACGATCATATACTTTTTTGGGAATATATTAAATTTGTAATGGATATCCCATTACCCGGAAATATCTTCTCTGCATGTTTATGGACAAGCTGTGTAGGAATACTCAATGTCACTGTCAGCATGGCCTCCTTGTTTGTCATGTCAGCATGCATAATGGATCTAGTTTGGTTTGCCTTGTCCAAGTAGGTTGTATATATGACCATTATGTCCTCGACGAACACTTGTCCAGTTCGACGGCTGTTCAAGCCCTCTATTGATAGTACTTTGGTTGTTACAACTCTAGACCTGGTGACAATTTTTGAAAAGGAAAACTAAAGTGAATGGTAGTGTGCATTTTTTTTTTGTATTCTTCTTTCACTGGCATAAATCTACAAGTACACGCATAGGTTCGATGAACTATGGAGCTTGAGTTTTGCAACCACACCTCTTAGTCTACAAAACGTGTGCTATGTTCGACGTCTCGCTTGTACTTGTTGATACTTCTTGTGAACTGCAAACCATGCATTGCAGATGACATCAACATATTCACCATGCCGTAGATGAATAAAAAACCGAGGATATTTGTTTGGTAAACATACTAAGAGCAGAGCATATGCATCTTTACCTTTGGCCTTGTCAGTCTGTTGATGTCTGGGATGACTAACTGCTCATGGTCATGTCACTAGTCCAAATTTTTCTGATGCAAGCATGTGCAGATGAACATCAAGACTAAACAAGCATATGCATTGTATACTACCCATCAGAAGGACTAAATAAGCATAAAATTGTATGCATCTGATTTTTTTAACTGGAAAAATGTGTAACAGTAAACAGGACGTGAGGGCGGGGCACCACGACCAATATGTATATCGAGGACCCTCGGAAGCCAGGGGAGCAATTTTGAACCCTACAGCCCGACACCCACAATTGACAAAGTGGGTAAGTATGGAATAAGGTAGAAGCGTGACCATAGATGTGAAACCGTTAGTCTGCCAACCGATGCACCAAGGCATTTTCAGAAAGACCACTAAGTAGATCAATTAGAAAACAAAAGAGATAATAGAAAATGGAAAAAGTAGAAATAGGGAGGGCAGAAAGGGCCATTGTTTCCAAACCATCGTTTTCAATTCTAATATTATATTCCCCCACCCCGTTTGTATATTTAATTTGCCAACATAGTTGGTATACCTTTTAGAATATTGTACCACAGAACCCACTGCTGTTGCACAGAAAAATTCATCTTCCTGTCCAACCAAACTGTTTCTTCCAAGGTACCAATGTCGAATATGCAATGGACATGAAGTAAAGTTAGTGTGAACACAAACATGTAAAATAAAGAGAAAAGGTCTAATTATTCCAATGTAACAACAATAAGAATACACAAAATATATTATATTTGAAGGAATAAAAGAAGGGAAAAAAAGAAGAAGGTGCAAAGCAGCAGAACAAGCACAACAAATATACATATAGTAAATGAAAAAATGAACACTGGAATATGAAATAAGAGAACATGTATCCAATTCTGTAATTCCTCAGCTACATTCCCGCGAAAGAGTTCATCATCCTCTCCAACCATTTTGTTTTTTGAAATGTAGCAATGTAGTGAAAACACAACGGACATGAAGTAGGTTAGTATGCAGGAATGCATGTAATTAAGATACAATAAACTAGGTGAACACATATACATATAATAAATGAAATACAAAACAATGCAATATGAAATAACAGTACAAGCATGCACCTTTCTATATCCTCTTCAAGCGATGCAGTCAAGACTCCGTCATTTTCTCCAGCTATTATGTTTGTTTGAATGTGGGAACACACAAAATACAATGAACATGAATAGAATCTAGTATGCACCGGACAACAAGTAATATGTACATACAATAAAAGAGACTCAATGAATAGTCTAAAAGATAGGAAGAAACATGAACCTTTGCGCTTCTCCATCCATAGCTGTGAATGTGTAATTTCTTTTTCCCTGCCCAAAATATATTACAAGCCACAAAATATTACGAAATTGCATGACCGTAGCTAAATGATTTATGGTTTTCCATGGAAAAGTATCCAGATATGCTTCCACTAATGGAAATACATGTTCTTTATCCTCTACACAGACTGTTGTGCCCATGATACAAAATTTTGGTTTTCCGTGGCAAACTAACCAGATATGCTTCCAGACATGGAAATATAATTTTGCAGAATCTTTGTTGTACATATCATATCTCAAGTACAAGACATATTGTATTGTGGGAACACCAGTCTGTGTAAAGGACAAAGAGCATGTATTGTCATATGGGTACATTTGACCATACATGGTTTATAAACGCAGCCTGCATATGGTTTATTTTAATAAAAAAACAACGGATATTGCAATTGCACATGTACTTCTCGAAGTATTTTTCATGCAACTATTTTATTTCATGCCAGCATTGAAGCACCAACAAAATCTCATAGCAGAACATATATTGACCTCTCCAAACAGGGAAAATAACACAACTGCATGTCAACTCATGGGTGCAGGGGTTGAACACCGTAAAGAGGCCAAAAAACAATAANCTCCAACCACTAGCGTAGGACCCCAACCCTGCAAAGCCAACTCAAACAAAAGAAAATAACAAGCACCAAGCCAGCGAGAAAGCATGAACAGGTCCAACTGCAGCCCCATGAACCCAAAGCGTAAAATCGAGCCAAACAAACAAAAACAACAACCCACGAACCAACGAACCAAGGAACAAGCAACACCACCGAACCAGTAAACAACATATGTATCTCCAATGATTACGAAACTACAACCGAAGCACAGAAGGAACCATAAACATACGACGACAATGCCAGTAGAAATAAGCAAACATTCTTACTTCCAAACTACAAAAACTAAACAACAAACAAGGAACATAAAATGAAACTATGGCATGGAAACTTACTCCGAAACGATGAAAGGTAGAAGCGCAGGTCGAATTGTGAACCAAACAACAACAAGCATCAACCAACGAACCAATGAAAAAGAAGCACTCACCGAACCAGTAAACAATGTATGTAGCTTCAACGATGATGAAATTGCATTGCAAAGCTAGAAGAAGGATGAAACATAGAATGCCTATTCAACTGGCGGTGGACAACAATATTGTGCAAAATCACTACAACATTGTATGGAAAATTTCGAGGAAAAATGTACTCCGAGAAACGTATTTAGATAAATATTTAAGGTTGTCAGGCTGTGTAAGGACCTTGCAGTATGCAGACATTTAAGATGGCAGGCCTATTGGAGGACCTCGTGTCATGTAAACATTTAAACTGTCAGGGCTATTCAAGCACCTCAAAAAAAGTGTCAATACATTTCAATACAAATACATACGGCAAGGACATTATAAACTTTGGAATTCTCGATCACTACAAAGCTTGGATATCTAAACATTTCAATATGATTAGTACAAATAAAAACTTACGGATATATTCACGTAGCAGAAAATGCTAAGACAAACATTCGAACTAATGCTAGCATTAATCCACCTTCAAGCAATACATAGGAAAATATATGATTCAAAAATAATGTATACGGTAATTTTTTTTAGATATGTTACCATATAAAACATTGGGAATAGTGAAGCCGACAATAATACCTCCAATCTCTTATCCAATCAGATCAGTACATATATGGTACTTATTATTATATAAAAATCTATGTTTTTAGTTCCCTAGCTCCAACAATACATATTATGCAAATATTTATGGTCAAAGGACAAACTAATATGTAGTCAACGAATTATCGATCGCTATAGTCCCTCTATGCCTACGATAGGGACTGATAATACTTAAGGATAGTTCAATGTTTGAGGCTTGTATATATTTGAACAAATTCTCTATGGTCAATAATTTGTATATATCATAAATCATTCAATCATTTAATCTAAGGATAGTTCAAGGTTTGAGGCTTGTATATATTTGAACAAATTCTATATGGTCAACAATTTGTATATATCATAAATCATTCAATCATTTAATCACTTAATGGATTAAGATAACCCCCCTGCATCATTCTACTTTACTCCACCTAACACGTAAATTATAATAATATTACTATGTTTATCCAACTTACACTCATATATGAAATCTCACGTATTGTAATCTAACATTAAATTGTAAAAATGAAATCGAGATAATTCCGCGACATTTCACCCATATTATTAACTCACTCCGCCCATCAATATATACAGAGTATCAGTTGCAATAATAACCACAATTAAATTCTACTCTTCTATAGAAGATCGTCCAAGTATATAGATGTAAGCACAATTTTTAAAACATCAGAGGTATATTGGGTTGGGGATAGAATCCGTTTAAACAATGATTTTGCTTAGATTAATGAAGATAATTATTATATAACTAAGAGTAGTATAAAGGACAATCCTTTCCATGATATCGGTAATATCCATCAATGATTTCTCCAATGAAGAACTAAGGAGATGTCATGGTTAAATTAATGGAAACATAATTATAATTAAAACACCCTTAACCAAACTGATTTGAACTAAATTCTAAATCTCATGCAGTGCCCAACTGAAGAAGTGTGTTTAGTGATCGCACAGTAAACAAAAGATTAATATTTTACGTTATGAGAACAAAATAAATTAATAAAAGTGCAGCCTCCCAACACGTCCTCACGCCCAAGCATTCGGTCTGACATATAAGGATAGGAAGGAGAAAAATAAAAAGTAAGCATCTTAGCTGGGAATCTGCCAGCGACCTGTGATAACTTCTCCTTATCGCCTCAATACTAAGTGGAAGGTTTAGTGGGAACTAAAGGTGATAGAAATATATGATTAGAAACTAACAACCTAAGCCAGACTATACTACCCAAACATAATCAAACGCTTCAACTTGAGGATCGAACGAGGTAATTACTACAGTCTTACCAGCCCGATCAAATCTCTAAGGATTTCACAATTACCTAAGCGCTATCAGTTTGAAATATCTTGCAATTTATTCTGAAGGGAAAGACACACACATTATAATGTCAACGAAAGGATTAAATATTAACTTTGTTTACACAGTGAGGATACAAGAGAATTTAAAATAGTGAGAGAGGATTTGCTCGGATTCATAAAATCTAATACAAATTGATGATGGACAAAGGATCGACGAGAAAACCCTTCAATCTGTTTTTTTTTTCCAAAATGTGTGGAAGTCATAAGAGACAGATTTAACCTTTAGTCGTTCGATCGTTTTAAAAGAAGAAAAAGTTAACCTAAACGAATGTTGAAGATCTCGGATAAAATGCTTCAATTCCATATGTAAAGACCAAAATTTAATCGAGTTAAAGTTCCACTCTCAAACTAATCTGAACAACATAACATGGATTACGACATAAGCATTAGCTCAAAGTTCCAAATGAAATTTCTATTAGTTGTCTATCAAGGAAAATACGCAATCGTTACAATCTCCATTACCAGTACAAGTTTGACAAAAATCTAGTAGTGAAACCCAAAGTGGTTAAATTTGACAATTGATCTGAGCGCGATGCCCACATAAGGTACAAAAATCCCTCAGTTTGGTTCATGCATTTTTAATTCACAATATAAGATTAAAATTTACATAATTTTTTTTCTAAAATGCATAGATCCACTCTTTAAATCAATGCATAAATCAACTGGTATTACACACAAGGAGTGTCTCAGAATTATAATAATTTAATCAATTACAAACCGTGTATTATAATCATTCTCGATTATATTAACCGAAATAATGAAAATACCGTAATCGAAAATGCATTGTTGATGTTCTTCAACCCATGTTCTTTCACTACACACTTCCTTGAGCTTGCCAAATCCCAGACTTCACTGGTACCTCTCAACCAATGCTAGGGGTACTCTTCTCCCCCCTTATCCCCCTGAGCCACAAAGGGGCCACACACAAGAAACCAACAAGCAATAGCTCCAAGTCTTGCCTCGCAAGGAAGAGTTTCCACTCTTTGTTCAAGCTTGGTATCCCAACTCTCATAAGTAAAACATAGTCAAACAAATTTTGGTAGCATAACCTTACCAAAACCAAGAGATTTTCTCCTCTACACCATTTGTTTTATAGAATTTTCCTCACTGACACATGTCCAAATGCACAATTTAATTAACTTTATAATTAAATAAATTAGGATTATTCACCCACACACTTGTCATACTCTCCCCAAGTTGCACAAGTAATTACACATTTTATTTTATTTAAAAAGTCAATTTCCCTCACACTCTGTAAGTGTTCCTATTTTTTTTCTCTTAGTTGTCCCTTTATTCCCCAGATTCTCATGTAATGAGTGTCTCCTAACTAGTTCTTTGTTAGAGTTGGATTATGAGTCTTCTTCTAGTTAGACTAGTCATAGGTTGACTCAAGATTTTCTTCCAAGTGTACTCCTATTCTCTCATATTATTATTTCTTATAAATTAAAAATCCAAATTATTAATTTCATGCACACATGTGCATTTTATCTAATATTTAGATTTTTAAACATATTTTTCTTTAAATTGATTTATCTCTATTCTTTTAACTTATTTGACATTTAATTTTAGTCCCCTAACTAACTTAGACTTAGGCTTAGTCTTAGAGTCAAGCTTACGATTTTATTGGGTTTTATAATTAAAAAAATTATTGTTTAATTAAATAAGTTAATCCGACAGGGTCTAATCTATTTAATGTTTTCTAGGCCACCTAGATTTATTGTCTCAATTTTTTAATTACACGGCGTTCCCTTCAAGACGCACCTTCGTGCTCCAAGGGCGCCACTCACATTTTTTGACTAGTTTTGGAAGTTGTCTGACCCTTGGAGTCACACTCCACTCGGTCGACCTTGTGAGAGACTAAGGGCTTCTAAGGAGTAAAGACTCTTCCTTATTGCGTGCTCTTTAGAAATCTTCGTGAGAGACTGTCTCAGTCCATCCTCACGACACCGTGGACATATCAAACTAGGTAATCATTAACTACCATTTGATCCACACCGAGAGTGCTAGTAGGTTGTGACAGGGACACTGCCACACCTCTTCCTCAATGTCTGGTTTTTGTGCATGGCCCCTTTACTCCTTATGTGAGTCAGATTAGAAAGCATCGTCAACCTGCATCCATTGACAAAACATTATCAATGATCCATATACATAATCATTCTATAATCAATCAATGTCACATGTGCACACAATAAAATACTCAAACAAAAATACAATTGACTCCCAGACTCAATCCAGAGTCCAAGGAAGTCCATTGATGCCATCAACATGCATAATCTGTCATGTGTCCTTCACACTCAAGAAAACTCGTCAATAACATCTGTTAATACATATATATATCAAATAACAATAAATCACAACACGTCATCATCGTCATGTATAATTTCATAATCAAAACGAAATCACAATGTACCATAACTAGATCACTTGCACGCATGTGTCCTCAAGGAATAAGTCGATAAACGTATGCTTAGTAGAGCGGGTTGTTACAAATACCTCTAGAAGGGGAAAACGTGGTAGAGGGTTCATTGATTCTGTTCACTTTGGGTCTGAGTTTTCAGCCTTTTTCCCTTGCCTGGCCTTGTTTTAAATCCCGTACGCACCTTTTTCCTTGATAGTCCCGTATACACACGTGCTGTCTCACTGCAAGCTGTGTATATACACACTTTTCTCCTGAACAGTCACGTATACCACTTTCCCTTGCTTGTTTGCTTGGTTTAGTGACTGTTGGGTGGGATTTGATGATTGCCGAGCCTTCTTAGGTCTCTGTAGTGTCTGTTGAGATTCTCTGGGTCGATAGGAAACCTGTTTGGAGTTGAATTTTTGGGCGTAGTCTTTCTCTTTTTCTTTTAATTTTTTGATTTGTCCTTGTACTATGGGCTGTTTGCTTGGCTACTTGGTATTCTTCTTGAGTTATTTCTTTTATACACAGTAGAATTTTATATATCGGGTTGCTTATCAGTCCATGCATTTTCTTTTTTAGTATATTGAAAATACAAAAAATAGGCATTTTACATTGCTTGGCATTTTTGTCTTTTGAATCTTTATCGTTAGGTTAGTGCATTTAGTGAAAGATTGCATTTTACTTCTGAATTGCAGAGTTGAAATTGAAAATTGCACTGTTTTTATATGCATATCATTCATTGAAAAAGTTAAAGATAGACTTTATATTATATTCATATTTATTTTCTTGCAGAGTCATAACATCATGAGTTTCACTTCCATACCTTTTTGAGTAATCATGACCAATAAAATTTACGCTTTAAATTAAAATTGATTAGCCATGATTTTATTTTTAGGGTGCACAAACTAGTCTAGGATTTAGTGCCTTGGAATAGGCTTTTGTGAGTAAACTTCTCCAAGGCAATTAAATCAACATATGTGTCTGAGACAGGGAGTTGAGAAGTCCATTGTATAATTGGTAAGATCAGGAGGCTCCGCTCACACCGGAGTTAATCACGAGGTCGCGCGAAGTTAGTTGAAGGGATGAACCCTGGATACTCACCTAGTGTCAAAGATATTTCTGTGGATTTATTTTTATTTGGGGATCTTGCTACTGCCCATACCTCCCTGAGAGGCAGTACTTTCAAGGTTTTGGGCTTTTCTACCCTGCCCATATGGTGATCCGAACTTACGACTTCTTCCTGTGCATCGATTATACAATGGTTTATTAGTTGCCTGACTAGGTATCTCATAGGTTACTTGCATGGGTTATTCTGCTTGTACCCTGGGTCAGATAGGGGTCAGACAACACACAACCTTTATGGAGGATTACCTCTCCGGGGGGATCTGACCGACTGGTTGTTAAGCCCACGAGAGCCCCTATAACTGATTCTGTTACCTCCAAACTTTAGTAGGGAGTCTCAAGTCCCTCTTGGATGAGGCATACCTTATTTAGAAAGGGAGGCCACTCAGCCACTTGAGCCCATTTGCATGCATATTGGCCGTTTGGCTTTTTGGTATGCTCTTTGAATACTAGTTGGATTTAGGATATTTTTTTATTTTGTAGAGTCATAAGTCGTCGTGGAGTCAGACGAGCTTCCTTGCCAGTCCCATCGGTTGTTATAGTTACCACTGATACACACACATGCGTAGAGTTTTTAGGCGTGGTACACACACATCCACCTTTTAGACTTGTGTTTCCACAAGGATGAGTACCGAGTCTAGTCTTCATAACACTGGGAGTTCTTCGACTCCCATACCCACTATAGTTAATGACACCCCTTTGACTCCTACAATCGCTACAGTTGCAGTGCTAGAGGCTTATACCGGTACTATGGCTCATCCTATAGTTAATGATTCATCTCTTGCCTCAAACCCTTTTGGGGGTTTTGGTCACTTGCCGAGTTACAATGTTCAGTCCATCCCTATGGCTTCTAGTCCATTTTCTTTGGTATGCCTAACTTCACTTTGCAGTTTTTGACTGCCATCCCAGCCGCTGGCCCTAACACTAGCCTTGGACTTGGGGGCACTACACCTCCTTACACTCCTTTTCCATTTGGTGGTTCTCATATCCCCCAAATGAATCCTAATGTAGGAAGTGTCCTTGTTATTAACCCCGGGTCTAATCTTTCTACGATTGGATGGAACAACCCAACTGGAAGACAAGTTCCACCCTATATCCCTACCTCCTCGGTGCCGATTCCAACCAATACTTTTGGCATGACGAATCCACTTTAGTCCTCCGGGTTCCCACCTGAAGGAGGTTAGTATTACACTTTGGGCAACCCCCAACCCAGATCTAATCTGGTTGGGGGAAATTTTCATTATCCTTATCAGAACATTCCTGCTGGAATGATGCCTAACCCATATTATACGAATCAACCCAGAGGAGGGCCTTATAATCCCGGACAGGGCTATGGTTCTCACCAGAATCCTAGATGGGTGGCAGTTCCACAAACACAATATTTCGTGAGAGGTTGGGGGCAGATGTCGCAACCCTGCCTCCCTTTTCTGGCCATGCTCAGTTTTCCAGACTTGTCCAAGTTAATGAATGACCCCGTGAGTCATGATCCAACATGGCCCCTCATCTCCACCAAACTTACTTCAGACATTCCAAAGTTTGAAGGTAAGAATGGAGAGGAACCTGGTGATCACGTCACTACCTTTCACCTTTGGTGCTCATTGAATTCCCTGAACCATGATTCTATTAGATTATGATTGTTTCAACACACTCTCATTGGAGTTGCTTCACAAGGGTATATTGAGCTACCTAGGGGGACATATGGGTCATTTAATCAGTTGGCGACGGTCTTTCTCAATAGCTTTCAATTGCCCATTTGTTATGATGCTGGCCTCGAACTTTTGTCGACTTTATGCCAGGACACCACCACTCATATCTCAGATCATATCCAGGAGTTGCGTAGATGGAGGCGGTTGATTAAGACCCCTATACCCCTGACCTTTCTCCTAGAATGGATCCTAAAGTCTTTTCACCCTCCTATCTCGAAGGACGTTGCTACTTCCGGTGTCTCTAATGAAGAAGAAACTATCTTTAGATCCCAACAGTTAGATTTAATATATGCTCAGTCTGGGATGTTATATCACCTTCTTCCAGAAGCACCGCGGTCAAATTACGATCCTAGGAAAAAACCCAGACCTCATGCCGATGTCATTGTAGGGTATGACAATGTAAAGTCTGCAGACTCGGTGACGAAGTCTTCTGGAGGACCAGATTCGTCTGTATCCTCCAAACCCACCCAGTTAGCGGATGTACATTCCGTGCAATCGTCGAAAAACCTAAATGGTGACCAACAACCATATGGGAATAAAAGGAAAGGTCGAACCAATTGTAAGGGTGTGAAAAATGGTAACAAACCCAAGGACAAAGATAATAATGGGAAGCATAATGATAATTCTAGAGACGACAAAAAAGAGAAACGTAAGGTGAAGTTTCCTTGTAAACTTTGTACCGATGACCACCTTACACATTTATGCCCCAAACTCACAGAGGCTACGAGGATTTTGAATCTACCACTCGCTGTGCTGATGAATCCATTCCCACATAACCATCACTTAGCCTCGAGCTCTATGAAATTCGGAAATGCGGCAGATGGGAGTCAAAGCCCACCACCGTAAGATGGTGATCATGTATGTATCAACATGGTCGATGCGAAAATTGATATAGCCACCCGCTCTCGAGATTATAGCTCTTCGCAAGCTAACTTTGGTCTAGAAGCTCCCCCTCCTCCGGAGATGAACTTACAGATTGAGAAACTAGAGCCACCATCTCGTATTCCGAAAGGGGTACTTAAGTGCTCTACCCACAATCCTAATGCTAGAGCCACCCAAAACTACTCTATTGTTGAGGACCTGGGCCAAACCCCTTGTGCGATGTTGGTTTTGGAGGTACTCTAGACGTGTCCCTCATAGAGGAATGCCTTACTCTCTGCCTTAGGAGCTCTTGAACCTAGTGGCTCAAAAGTTGTCAAGTTTGATGTCACGGATGTGAAGCCTCGCTTACCTTACCATGTGGCTTTCCAAATCCATGTGGAGTATGCCAAGTATACCATTAAATGTGTAGTTGTTAATGAAGGTGCTGCCACCTGCGTGATGTCCCTAGTCTGTTGGAAAGATCTCGGTTCTCTAACCCTTTCCAAGTCATCGAAAATGTTGACTACATTTGACGGTCATTCCTTCTGCCCTCACGGTATTCTCCTTGCCTTTTTGGTCCAAATAGGTGGGAAGACAGTAGAGGTGGAGGTAGAGGTAGTTGATGCACCTCTTGATTATAACCTGTTACTAGGTCGCAATTGGACCTATTCTATGGTCACCGTCGTATCATCCATCTTCCATACGCTTTGTTTTCCTCACCAAGGGAAGATCGTGACCATCGACTAGTTATCCTTTGCGTACTCTAGTTCTAATGCATCTATTGGACCTTCGATCCCTGTGATAAACAATTCTCAGCTGACAACTGAGAATATCGGTGTTGGAATGTATTCTTCCCTCATGGGTAATTTCGACTTCTTGGCACCGATTCACCACGTTTACGCGATGTCTAGTAGGCCCACTTTAGCAGGGAGGTCCATTCCTTTCTGCACTTCCTATCTTAGCGATCCATGGACCCTACTTTCTCCGATTTCATCGTGTGAAGGTCAGTCGCATGATGACATGGATATGCCACTATCGGCAACGAAGATTGCATATCAAGCTGTCCTTGACTCTTCCGCCGATCCTGATCTTGTTACCTCGTAGACGGACGAGGAGGATCCTGTTCTTAGGCCTGTATGGGCCACCTCGTTGTCTTGTTCACATGATTGCTTAGATGATACTTTTCCTTCAGATGAATCCATCCTCGCAACCATGAATGGTTCTGAGAGACCTTGGGATGATATGCATCATCGATCTTATTTTCTCCTAAGTCTTGAAAGAATCGAGCAAGATGACTTTTGGTCTACCTTGAGTGAGATATTTGGTCATGTCATAGTTCTACTTGATACACATGAAATTTATGCCGAAGGAAACATGGCGATTATTTCTCCTACCGTCACGATCGATATCTCTCGTACCCCTGGCAAAATTGAAAATGTAAATATAGGTGCAGATTGTTCGCCATAAGACATTTTGATCTACACTGAACTCTTCAAATAATTTCGAGATGTATTTGCTTGGTCATATGAAGAGATGCCAGGGACCGACCCTCGTATTGTCGAACATGAGATTAGAACTTATCCAGATGCTAAATCTGTTTGACAACGTCTTAGAGATGTAAATCCTAGGAAGGCCTCTACTATTAAGGCAGAGGTAGAGAAGCTACTTAATGATGGCTTCATCTACCCGGCTCCTTTGACTGAATGGGTACCCAACCCCATTCTTGTGATTAAAAATCAAGGAACCATTTGTGTGTGTATGGACTTTCGTGACCTGAACAAGGATTTTCCTAAAGATAACTTCCCCATGACTTTCATTGATCAGATTCTCGATGAGTGTGCGGGAAGCAAGATATTTTCTTTTATGGACGGATTTTCACGATATAACCAAATCTAGATCAAACCTAAGGACCAACACAAGATGACATTTATATGTCCTTGGGGTACTTTTGCATACCAAAAAATTCCTTTCGACCTTAAAAACACCGGAGCAACCTTCCAACGAGCCATGACTTTCGCTTTTCACGATCTCAAGCACATAGTCGAAGCCTACCTGGATGATCTTGCTTCTCACTCTCACAAGAGAGTGGATCATGTTACGCACCTTCGAATTGTTTTTGAAAGATGTCGTTACTATAAAATCCGATTAAACCCTCACAAATGCATCTTTTGTGTTAAGTCTGGTCGTCTTTTAGGATTTTTAGTTTCCGAGACCGAGATCATGGTAGATCCTCTTAAGGTTGAGGCAATACTTCAGTTGCCTCCCCCGTGCACGATTAGACAACTTCAAGGTTTACAGGGGAAAGCTAACTTTCTACATCAGTTCATAGTGAATTATTCCAATATCACTAAGGGTTTCATGTGCCTCTTGAAGAAAGACACCCCTTTTATCTGGGATGAGCGAGCCCATGAGTCTTTCGATGCTTTGAAGAAATCCTTAGTATCGACCCCTCTACTGAAGTTTCCTGATTACAGTAGATATTAATTACTTTATATCACCGCATCCGAAGAGACAATTGGTATCGTTCTAGTTCAGGAGGATGATGAGCTCCATGAGCACGTCATCTACTATCTTAGTCGAAATTTAGTCGGTACTGAGCTTAATTACTCTCATGTTGAAAATCTAGCTTTGGCTGCCGTTCACGTAGTCCAATAAGCATCACTATATATTACTTTGCAAGACTATGATGGTTGCTAATGTCAATCCGTTTCAATACGTCCTTACTAGCTGTATCATCAGGGGGAAATATAATAAATGGATTGTCATCTTACAAGAGTTTGATCTCGACTTCGCTTTGGCCAAGTCCAAGAAATCACTAGTCTTCGTAGAGCTAATATTCGATTTTCCACGATTAGATGAGGATGTTATCCATGTTGATTCGTTTGCGGACGAACACATTTTCCTTGTCTCATCATCCGACCCCTGGTATGGAGACATCGTTTTACATCTTCAATCCTTGAAGTTCGCTCAACATCTCTCGCGGGATGATCGACGTCATATTAGATACCAAGCCAAAAAGTATACCATCGTCGGTGAGGCTTTGTATTGCTAAGGAATAGATGATATCTTGCATCGTTTCTTAACTCACGAGGAAGCCGAGTCAGTCCTAAACGATTTCCACAAAGGGGCTTGTGGTGGTCACTTATCCGGGCTTGCGACAACCCAAAAAATCCTGCGAGTCAGTTATTTCTGGCCTACTATATTTAAAGATTGTATCGAAGCAGTTAAGAAGTGTTAACCCTGCCATATGTTCACTCGGAAAATGTGCTCGCATATAGCCCCTCTTCACCCAGCCATTACTGTCGGTCCCTTCACCAAGTGGGGGGTAGATTTCGTCGATTGCAACCCAACTTCGGTTGGGGGGCATCAACACATTATCATGGCCGTCGAATACTTTACTAAGTGGGTCGGAGCCATGCCTACCGTAAAATATGATGGGAAAACTACAACCTTCTTCGTGTTCAACCAAATTATCGCCTGGTTCGGTATCCTAAGTGAGATTGTCACTGACCATGGAAGTCATTTTCAGAATGAAATGATGGTAGAAATAACATCTAAGCTAGGGTTTAGACATGGTCACTCATATCCTTATTACCCCGAGGAAAATGTGCAAGTTGAGGCCGTCAACAAGTCTCTTAAGACCATTTTGCAAAAAACTTCCAGTCGAAGTAATTCCAATTGGCACATCATGCTATATCACGCGCTTTGGGCATACTGAACCTCGGTTAAGACTGCCACAAGTTTTCCCCCTTTCTAGTTAGTGCACGGTGTGGAGTTGATCCTTCCTATTGAATGCGAAATCCCTTATCTTAAGTTGGAAATCGAGCTCCTACCTGACACTTTAGATTTAGAGCGACGCCTCATACACCTCGAGAGTCTTGACGAGTAGCGTCGAGACGCTTTCACGGCTATTGAGGCGAATAAGAAACATGTCACGGTTAAGTACGACAAGTCTATCTGTACTCGGTTGTATGCTGAGGGTGACTTGGTCCTCTTGTATGATCAAGCCAAAGAATCGCTAGGGGTAGGCAAGTTTAAACCCATGTGGGACAATTCTTACATCGTGCAATGTGTTCTAGAAAAAGGAGCCTACGAATTAGAAGATTATGAAGGGAATAAGTTGGCCGAGCCCAGAAATGGGCTCTACTTGAAAAGGTACTATGATTGAGCCCTAGGCTTGGGAAGAACTCTTTGTATACTAATGTAAATTTAGTGTATATACATATTTGTTCTCCTTTTCTTTTGTCTTTGACTTGCTTATCGAGTTTTCCCTTTGTTGGCAGATGTCAATGGAGTCTTCAGTCTACCTAGGATTCACAGATGGAGCCAGTCATCATACATAGAAATTGGCTTCCACCGCTTGGGTGGTTTACTCACCCGAGGGTTTGCTGGTGTCTTCAGGTGGCGTATGCCTAGGGCCATCCACGAATAATGTGGCCGAATATAGTGATGTCATAGAACTTTTGCATGATGCTATCTTGCATGGTATTCGCTCTTTAGAAGTTCGCCTGGATTCCCAGTTAGTAGTAGGTCAGTTGAACATCCGTTACTTTACTCCGTCGATTCCTATGGATACGTCTTTAAGAACGACAATTTGATTTTGTTACATATTATCACATTCCTAGGAGTTCTAATCATGTATCTGATGCCTATGATAATTACGTTTTAGATTGGCATTTGTCACATTAATAAAGCAAAGAAAACCATCACATCAATGTACACATTGTAAGATATAAGTAAAGCCGAAGATCCCTTTTTATATATTTTAAAATATGGTGTTTATATTACAAAATGGGGGCTAAAACCCTCAATACACATATACAGCTGGTATACATATCCCATGACACCTACGCCTATGGAGCCGGGTGTGTGTCATGGTAGAAAACCATGGTGTTTGCGAGATGCTGGAAGAGTCGTACCCATGCTCTAGGTATACCAACCACCTGTCGCTGCATGGCTTTAGGTAGATTCTCTACCTGAACCATTGGAATCCTCTATGTCAAATGAGACAGGTTGCCCTACACATTTTGTAGAACTCTCTTTGCTTCTCCTCCTGCTGCCTCATCTCCCCAGTTCCTCCATCTATGTCGAGGGAGTCCCTCTGGCCGTCGTGGACCCACGTCTGTGATTACAAAAATGTCTAGTTAGTATGTAAGCACCATCCAAAAAATATTTTTGTTCCTTAAATACAAAAATACAAAAAAAAATGAAATATTTAAATTTTTTTTTACCTATGTCACCGTAGGCAGCTCCTGGTGGAAGTGGCATATCTGGATCTCCTCTGAAATTGATCCCCACATAGGGATAGTCATCTAGAGCAATGAATTGCCGCCTCCACCAGAAGAAAAAAACATCGTTGTAGGGTGTTGACACCCTACCTCGCCCCTGTCGTTTCATGACCTCGATCCACCACGCCATAGCTGAATCACGTAGTCCTTTAGGAAGGATCTCCACTCTAGGTCCTAGACCTGGAACCCACTCGAAAAAGAAGCTGTAAAGAATAGAGGCAAACCTGAAGTTTCGCTTACTCCCCTGCTTGCACTCTATCAACTGACCTTTCATATTGGTCAATAGTGAGGTACACCAGTCATAGAAAGTGGGGCTCGCACACTCTACTGCGTAAAACATGAGCGGTCTTGATTCCTAGTGCAATGAAGCCAAACCTGTGATCCTGGTTAATACTGGCATGGTGATCTTCAAACTGAGGTTATTTATTGCCCGGATAGGGATTTGACTTCCCACCTTGGGAGTCCCCGATACATAGTGGGCATCGATGTACTCATCGATCTTCATCCCATGCCCTGATCCATGTGACTTGAGGTTTACAACCTCTCCTCGACGTGATAGACCGATCAAGAAGTAGATGTACTCTAATTCGATCCTCAATGGTTATCCATCGAGGATAAATCTTTCGCTATCAGGATCCTAGTAACCCACCAACATCTCCAACAACCTCATTTGGGCCCTCATTCCTTTGAGAGCCCAAAACTTATACAAGCCACATCTTTTTAGAGCCACTTGAGCCACCGGATCTCGATCCACAGCTGCATCCACCTCCTCATTCTCTCGCTCTCTCCATTCAAGGACCATTCTGCAAAAGACAAACCAAATTTTTAGTTAGAACCCTTCTTTTTTTCCATTTGCGTACCTGTACGTGGCTTCCCTTGCATACAGTCGCATGTAGGGCTTAATATACACCCCCTGTGGTTCACACAATAACGTATACCTCATCGTATACACGACCTAAACAAAGCTAGACCGCGTACACCAAAATTCCTAATTTACGCCCTATAAAATTAAAAAAATGAAACCTAATTCAAAAAAGTAATCCACTGAATTTGAAGAGGATGAGATGTAGAGTAACCTGATCTAGATGGTTCATGATTTCGTTGCCTGACGCTCCTGCAATCGCCGTTTGAATCTTGGAGGTATTTTTGGTCCATATTGCACTATTTGGGTAAAAATCAAAATGATACAGTAATTTTTGATTTTAATACTATTTATAAGCTGTTTTTACCCACTTTATATAGTTTCATACTATATTTTCACCTAATGAACTAATTCAAAAGTGGTTTTGAGCTGGCTTTTGTAGTTTTGACTCAGTTTTCTTGCGGATTTCGACATCATGATTGGCCGTTCGTCACCTTAGGAAGGTATTTTCATAACCTATCATATAGGATAGGTATCCACTCCATCATGCATTTTTGCATTATCCTTTGACTACCATTTTTTATGCCTTCGGTACGAACCCATTTGTTGCGACACAGAACCTTCTGCCTGTTATAAGTACTGTCGCTAATAAATGGTAGAGACTTACTTAACATGGGTGCCCTAGTTATATCCCCTTTGTCATTTGGTTCCCATGCCGAGTTTTTCCTTAGGACCGAAGTCCATTGTAACTTGATACATGACTTTATGACGAGCCTCATTTTTCACTCATGCACATGCGGCCTTATTCCCCGCGGACTCCCAAAAGCGAGTCTTAGTTAATCTTTTTTCCGACTCATCTAAAAAACCGAAAATATTGTCGAGTGATTTGTCCCTTTCACACTCGTTAAATTGGATTTGAAAGGTCATGAGTCTTATTTAAGCTCTTTTCTGACTCGTTACAAAAAATAGAAAAGATCTCCGAGCGAACTTGTCTTTTTCACACTAGTAAAATGGATTTGAAAAGACGTCTATTTGGCACAAGTTTACCCCTTTTTCACACCAAATAGACTAAAAGACATAAAAAAGGACATTTTTTTGGCGTTAAGTTGTGATTGCAACTCATGCCCTCGCTTGCAGTATTGAGCCTTTAGCCAGTTCTTGCTTTGCGTTATAAACCGTTGCCTAAGCAATTTTTGCATCGTCAACCAAGCAGAGCCTTGTTTATATCCTTCACAATTTGACACCCTATACCCTGGAGGAAACATCACCTTGAGTGTCCATCTCCCACATGCATTTTCTTGCATTGATCATAGGTACATTCCACTGCTGGAACTAGTTTTTCTTACTTGCGACACTCGTTTCCTCCTCTGTATCATATCATTCATTTGTTATGAAAAAACAAAAAAAAGACGGACAGGAAGGGAGTACTATATTATATTTGGCAGTAGTCGTGTCGCCTTTGAACAGAGCACAAAGTTATTGAGTCCTTGCGTCATCATAATTTTGGGTTTAGCATGGTCTTAGGAAGCTGATCTCGTTACAGAGTTTTCTCTACCGGCTGGCTACTTTTCTAGTCCCCATAGAGAACATTATCGATGCCTCCTGCATATGATAGTTATATCATTGGGTCCATGTTGCCGGAGTCTACCATATGTTGCATGCTCTTGTTCAAAGGAAGTCTATCAACCTGTGTCGGCCACTCCTCATAAATCTTGACTTTGCATGTCGGCCATACCCTCAGCTTGTCTCAGAATCACATGATACTATGGTCTTATCATGCACCCTGTCCCTACTTTCATCATTGGTAGGTCACCTTGAACCCAACAATCGACATTTCATCATTGGTTGTTGATTGGGTGCTTTCCCTTATGTTTGACAACAAGACATCTATTCACACTTTGGGATTCATGCAGTGTCTTGGATGCCATTAGCCTTATTGGTGGTTTCCTCGCCTTTGTCAGCAATTTTCATCATTGGCTGCTATTCAGAGGGTCTTTTTTGTGTACCACTTGCATTTGGTACACGTGAAAGACGCACATGGTCGTTAGTTCGTGAACATGTTCTTCGTCTGATCTCCACCAAATTATGAAGCTCTTGCTTTGTTCCTTGTGCTGACTGATGAGAGATGCCTTAATGCTCTCCTTTCAATGGGTCTCTTTCCATCGACTTCAGCTCATTTATTCTGGATATGGGACCTAGAGTTTTATGAGTACCTTGAGGCTTGCAATCATTAGTGGTAGGCTCTCTCACCATTGACAGATGGGAATACATCAATGTCTCCTGATCAATGGATTCCTCAAGTGTTCGACACCGACTCCTTTATTCACACTTGTAGGAATGTACTTGGTGCCTTGATACCTACTTTCATTATTGGTAGGCTGTCTTGCATTTGTTAATCGTATACCTCAATGACCGGTAATCAAACGATGTCTCATTGTGTTCGACCTTAGCTCCTTTATTCACATGATGTAGACTTGCACCCTTGGTGGATAGTGTAGAAGACTTGAAGACATCACTATGTGGTCACAACTTTCCTGAGCTGTTGCTTCCTTTTCATTGGACCAATACCTATATGAATTCAATGATCATGGGAGATCAGATTGTACTCCATGGTATACAGATATCTTCAGATTTTTTTTGAGACTGGTTCCACTGGGCCTTGTTCATGACTATGACAAATTTTGGCATGTAACCACATTTGTATTTGCCTATTCATGGCCACGAACACTTATTTGGTATATTTTTCACATGGATCTACAATGTATTCTTGGCAACCATGTATGCAAAGTCAGTACAAAATGTAAAGAGCAATTGAGTTCATCCAGTTGGTTCTCTACCACTCCACTCCTGGGTTATTTATAATGTATTTCGGCCATCGCAGATACTCCTCTGACCTCACACATTAGGGGGCATCTGTTATAACAAGATTTTCCTCAACATCGCTATCTTGCACACCGAGCCTTTTTCCATTTCCCTATGCAGACTTTTCATCCCTTTTTGATGAATCTAGATCTAAAAATACATATTTTTCCACATATATGCACCCTATCTACTATACAACATGCGTATACGTAGGATTCTCCACTACAACCCCTGTGCATCGGGATTTGTAATAGAAAATACAAAAATGAAGTCGGGTTTCCATGTCACGACATGAGATCTCTGATCCTTGGCCTTCCATATACTGGAAACATTCCGACTCGACCCTTCAGTTGCATCGTGAAGGCTATAAAAGCACAATTATGAGATATGGAAAAGAGGTGAAAGCATTCAACTTTAAGAGCAAAGTTACTCTGGAGAAATTACTTCATATTGATTCTACATCCCTTTGTCCCTCAAGTCTTAACATAGTGTTCATCCCCCAAGATCTTTCCCTATTGTTGAGAGAACCTCATTGTCTCTTTTATATGAGCTTGCCTTTGGTGGAGGATTGAAGTGGTGGAGGCCCAGATGGAAGGAAATTGGTTTCTTGGTTTCGAACTGTGCTGACACGGAAGTCTGTAATGTTGTCACTTCTGCTGATCATTTATTAATAGAAATACTCATTTCCCGTCATATTGGTATCGTGAAAATATATGATTATTATCCATGGGAATGTTTGTAATGTTTATTAATGGATTATGCTATCTAATGTGCTAACCCCTTTGTATTACCCCTATATACTTGCTCTGCTTGTTTGTTGAAAACTTGTTGCAGGTATAAAGATTTGGGTTGGAGTTCTCAATGGTGGAACATCATTGAACGTTGGATCGAAGTAGGCCTCTTTCTTATCTTGCACATTAGCTTATATAGTATATGTTGGAATTGAGTTGATTTCTGCAGTCATACCTGTCTGTTGTGGTTTACCTTGGCCATAGAGAGTTTTTCCCTCGTAACAGATATACATAAATACTTTATAGTGTTAGAATATTTATCTTCTTTGGGAATAAGAGTGAAAAAGGTGGCATGAAGAGCGGGGATAATTGTTGTGGTTTTCCTAGAGTTTTCCATGAGATACCACATGTATTGTTTAACCACATCCCAATAGGAATGAAAAAAATCTGTAGTGAACCCATCTAGTCTCAGAGATTTTACATATGGCATGCCATTGATTTCTTGATAAAATTCTTCCATTGAGATTTCCATAATTAAAGTGTCATTATTTTCTTTAGTTACAAGTTGGGGTGTATGGCGAGTGATCAATTTGATAGCTACCAACATGTCTGGTTGAGGTTTTGATAGGATACACTTGTAGAAAGAAACAAGTTCTTATTCTATGTCGAGTGGTAACTTAGTTACTTAGATTTCCCATATTGTAAGGAATTATGTTTCCTTTCCTGCACTATATTATCGAATTATGAAATAAATTGGTGTTCTTTTCCCCTTGAGACATTAAATCATGGATCTTTGTTGCCATAAAATTTCTTCTTACTTATATCTTTCATTAATCTTCCCACCTTGTATGATATGTTGTTGTATCATGAGCATTTTATTTTCCAATCCATTCTTGGATTTGAATAAGTTGCCAAAAAAATCCCTATTCCACGAGCTTCTGTTTTAAATGGTTAAGCCTTTGTTGGAACAAATAAATTATAGTTCCTCGATGAATGGCCACTTCATTCCACTAATTGGTAATGTTATCTTTAAATTATGGATGTTCTAACCAATTTTTTTAAATATGAATGGATTTCAATTAGGCATTCCTCATATATCTATAAATAAACTAATGGGCTAGTGATTTGATCCATCACTACATAATACGATAGATTTAAAAATAAATCCAGAGGTCACTAGGGATTCATATATTAAGAATGATCAAGCCTTCTTGCAATTTGGTGAGTTTTCCCTCTTTTGTTGTTCCATATATGTACCATGTTCATTATTTCCATGTCAATCAACTTTAGTTGCCTTATGGTATCTTTGAACATTTCACTATCAACATGTATTTTGTGTATCTCTCCTTTCTTCTCCTAAAATGAGGTGATCATATTGAAGTCACCACCTATGATAAAATGTTGAGGATCCACTATTACATTTGGTTTCTTGCAACAATAAAATTGAGGTTTTTTCATACATGATTTATTACGAAGTAACCTATGATTGTTGTTACAATCTCAGAATCTTATATTCCTAGAGATGACTTTTATTGAAAACTTCTTGATTGACTGAGAGGGAATGAGTCTTTAATCATTACACTTTATCCTAAACTTACTAGGAATTTCCCTATTTCCTTGAGGAACCATTTTTTTTTTCTTTTTTGACCTCTTTTCTTGTCTTCTTCGACCCTATTCTTGGTTTCTTTGAGCTTGGTAACCTTTAGTCCTAAAGAGATAGTTGATCCATGCCCTTCTGGACTTTGCAATTTCTTTTATTTTCTTTTAGTGATTACCTCTTTTAACCTATGAATATGATCCCTAGGGATTTAGTTGATGTCCCTTTTATGACAAGCCTTCGAACACTCTTGTAGATATAAGTCCTAAAGATACATTTCTTCTCCTCCCTCTAAACTGGTATGTTCTTCTTCCTCAATGATAATAGGTTCTTCTGCTAGATTTATTTGTTGCAAAACAATGTCTTGTGTCTTGTGTCTTGTGTCATTTGATATCTTTGTGATTTATGTCTAGGGGGTTGGAACTAGTAGTTTCCTTGCTTCACAGTCCTACTTCCTTGGGTGTTGGATTTTCCTCAACCTCATGAACCTGAATAATAGTGGAAAACATATTGTTAGTAATAATACCTTTGGCTGTCCCCCACATAATGGCTTTCTTTTTTAGTTTCCTTTTGTTGGTGAATTTTTCAAAACTGTCAGGGTTGGTTTCTTTAGTGGCCTTGGTTGGATTTGTTTGGATGCTCATAGGACAATCTCTAAAAATATCTCCATTCTCATGACATTGTTTGCATATAAAATGGATGTGCTTATATTCCAAGGTTTTTACAAATTCTGAATCTTGGTAACTCAAGAAGATCGAATTAATTATTGAGAAAAAAACATTCAGGTACACACAGATCCTTGCACATGAAGTGTATCATCCTTTCTTCTCTTCCTATGATATTTTAATGAATGTTCCTAGGTTATTTCAAATTCCTTCTAGTATTTATGAATCCTAGTATTCTCGCGGAAGGGAATATGAATACAGACTGGGGCATAAGAGAAGTCCTCTTTTTCTAGGAAGAATTTCTCAATCTAGGTTCATTCTCAAATATTCTTTCCTTGTCTTCCATATGATCAAATATTGTTGTACATAAACCTTTTGATACTAGTTTTACTTCAATGTGACCTTTTAGCTTCCATCTTGTGTTGTTATAACCAATGAGAACTTTCTTCATGGTCTAGATTCCTAAAACAATTTCGATTAGTGCATGATCCTTCATATATTAAACATACTATTTGATTTTCTCAGATTTGATTTCAGAGTCGGTAGTTTGTCAGTTTTTGGTATACATTAAGAATTTTTCTTCTTCATGCTCTGGTCCAACACTAGACTTCTAGATCCATTAGATTTGTTTTCCAATCCTACACCTCCCTCTCCATTGTCTTTCACTACTCTTCCTAAGGAACCCTCAATAGAAGGACATCTCATGTTGGTAGAATTATTTTTCCTTTCTAATACATCACTGTAGGAGGGGGCCCATTCCCCCCATTCATGGTCAACCATGCAAGTCATATCCAAATGATTTTCCTCTTAATGAAAACCTTGAAACCCTCTCCGTTATTCCATTCTTCACAACTTAAGTTATATTAACACCTGTACATTATTTGTATAATTATTCAAATTTCCTCACACCTCCTATTAGTTCCTAATGGGAAGACACTACTTCACCATTTTCATTCCTTTCTTAGTGTTTTCATGCCCCCCCAATATTGAGCCACTTTAGTGATATTTCCTAAGTTATCCTCGAATAATTTATTTATATATTCCCCATCTTACTCAAAATGCTTCTAGTCATGAGTTCCTAGATCCCTATATTCTTAATTGGTAGGCTAGAAGGAATTTGTATTGTACTAGGTCAGGATTTTCTTCTCTCCTTTATACAACTAAAATAGTATAGGCCTATTATATAGATAACCTCATATACCCTTCAACTCCATTCCTACTATTTCTCTAAGTATAAACTAGCTCATTGGGCTCTATATGATTAAACAATCCCCCCCATGTTAAACTAGATCCCTGGGCTTTATAAACTAGCTCCCTGGGCTCTATATGATTAAACTAGCTCCATGGGATCTATAAACTAGCTCCCTGGGCTCTATATGGGCTCTAGCGCCATGTTCTCCAACCATGCCTTGACGACTGCATCGTCCATGGCACCCATGAACTTGGAAAACTTAACCTTCTCGAGTTCTTTGTGAATGCTACCAGTACCGTTTGGGGCGTGTTGTAGACCCCCAGGGGGTACAAGCGCCCTGGCCTCATCTCTATCTAGTTGGTTAATCAAGGTCTCTGACATCCTCTGAAAGGACCTCATCAACCCAACCATATCCCCCACAACAATATACTCCTGTCCAATGACTTGCTCTTCTTGTTAGGGGTTAGACCCCTTTGGCGTGGATGCTACTGGAGGTGTCACACCTCCTCCCCTAGTACCACGTCATTTGCCTCCACAATGTCCTCTATCCATGATTACCTGTAGGGACACAATTTAATTTAATTAGGGATAAATTATTAACCAAGTGTTTAATACATTGGAAGGCGTAATTATCCCAAGTCGCGGGGTTGAACCCACTCTAATACCATATGTAACAACCCCTCCGTTACGACTAGGAAAAGTAAAGCACAATAGGTAATTTTTTTTAAAGCATTAGGAAATTAACGTCCACACATAGTTCATAGTAGCACGTAATGAACAACATCATAATTAAAAGAATTACAAGCGACTCATCATTGTAATCAATAACAATGCAACCAACACATCATAATAAGCGATAGAGACACCTAACCAACAAATAAACATAAATAGAGACATAGTTCAACACATCATAATCAACCGAAGAAAATTATAAACAATGATCAATGGGATACTGAATATTAAAATGACTACCCGCCTAAACTACCTTGCAAGGTTGGGACCTTTAGGACACATAAGCAATGCTCAAGCCCATGATTCATCTGATTTATTTTGACCACTTAAGTTTGAGGGTTGGTGACTGTTCTGAGGAACAAGGAGGTGTCTACATCCCACTAACACAATCAAGTCAAAAACCAACTAGCTTAATAATTCAACATCATTACTGTTCATGGTGCAAGATAATTTAATTACTAAATCAGTCATATAACAACATAAGTTAAGGCGCAAGTGTAATAAACTTTATTTTATTTTCATGGCGCAAAGGAAAACATCTATTTTATTCAAGGCGCACGATTAATCCATTACTGAATCAACAATATTTCAACATTATTTTCAAGGTGCGTGCATGATCTAATTACCGAATTAAACATAAATCAACATAATTCAATGCACACAATTAATCTAATCACTTAGGAATCATACATCAACATTATTACAATGTGCGCGAGTAATCTAAAAGTGTAATCATTTATGCATCATAATTAGTCCATTGCACAATGCAATCTAATCACTTAATCATCAACATAATCCATGGCGCAAGGGAAATCTTTCGCCCAATCATTTATTCATTGACATTTTAGTGGCGCAAGAGTAGATTGATTACTAAAACAATCCTAAATCAACCTTGTATAAATGCGCAAGAGTAAACTTATTTCTAGACAAACACAGGTCTACATAATTAAAGGTGTAAGAGTAATCAACTTAATTTAAAAGGTGCAAGAGATCATCAGGGCTTAATCAATCATAGGTCATCATTCACAACTTTGGTAGCCCAACTAAAATACATTTTTAATGACTCAGCTTAATTAAGCAATACAATAGGAATTCATGACTAGATCTCACATCCACCTACAAGGTACCACACAATCACACTTAAACTTAATACTAGAAGACAAGGCTGCAATGAAAGTTCATTAGTAGGTTATGCATCATCACACCTGAGCCATAGTAAGATGATTCCCACCTTAACTTACATAATCATAAGTATGGATTGAGGAGGATCAAATCTGCTCATGGATGATTTTAGGGGCTAAATTTCGCTCATGGGCTAATTTTGCAACGTTTTTCCCCCCAAAAAATTCTTTATTCTAAAAACGATTCGCCCAAATTCTATAGGATAAAATTATTTTACCTTAAAAATTGCCAAAGTTTTATACAAACTATATAAAATCCTTAGAAACTTGAATATTTTTACAAAAATATTGCCAAACATTTTATAGTTGGCATATGAAGGATTAGTAAGATTCACCAATGTTTCTACATTTTAAAAGAAATTCCCATCCTTAAAATCATCCCTGAACCTGCTAAATGACCTACTTAAAGTCAAGCTCCCAAATTAAGATATTAATGAGAATCAATCAAAATTATTAATTAGGTGAGACAAGCCTTTCTTCATCTATTCAAGATATTATTGAGGAAGGAAAATAGTTAACAATGATCAATAGATAATCCATTCAACTTAGAGAATCCATTTAACTTTTGAAAAGTATTTGGATGTTATAATTGGAAAATGATGAACTTTATATATATTTTTAATAATTTATGATTACATATAATTTAATGACATTTATTGAAGATTATGTTCATAATTAATCAGTTACAAGACAATTGTTTGAAGATCCCCTTGAATAATCAAAAGGGAAAGGCCTAATTATCTATCATGATTTAACACTCTACTAACTATGGCCCTCAAATCTTATTTTACTTAGACTATAGAACAAGAGTCAATAATACTATACCTTCTATTTCTTATTGACTTAATAATATCTTAAGGGTTTATTACTTCCTCACCATCATCTACTTCCTAGTCTTGATATTCTCCTTTTGACTCATAGTTTATTGAACCATGAAATTATTAATCTTAAATCCTCTACATAATCTTAATTCATATACATAATCTTAATTCATATACATAAGTAAAACATCCTAATTCACATTCCTATGCTATCAAGATTCTCATTCAATCAATTGATTAATCTCATTTAATATCGTATGAATTGGTTGCATTTACAAATGAAAAAAAAAAACTAAAAGTAATGAAGATGTAGTTTAATCTATGTTGTTAGTTTACTGGAAATATGAGGCACTGAAATCATGATTGCCCATGACATCACTATTATGTAGTTTTTCTTAGTTCTGATATTATTCACTCGTTGCTTCACGTTTCGTCCTCGTCATTCTGTTGTAAGGCATTCATTTCACAACTTCTGTGTAGTTATACAGATTGATGTACATCTGTGGGTGAAATTATCGTAGATTTAAGTGTCCCATTGAGTTGCAAAAATAAAGTAGAGATAACTGATTATGATCTTGGCAGAAGAACTCAAATCACAAACGATGTATTTAGGGTTGACACCGACATATCGTATGAACTGGTTTGCATTTTCAAATGAAAAAATAAACACTGAAAATAATAATAGTCTGAGCACGCTAACAATTACTTCTACATTATTTGATAAAATATCCTTGTACTAAAATCGTAGTTCTCATTTGCAAGGGACATCAAACTAGACAAAAGCTTCCATCGTCGTGGCTGCGGCTGGCATGCTCACTTGAAAGGATACTTCACAGGAAGGGACTAGACACCAATCAGAAGGAGGGTTATCTCCAGGAGACATTCACCCAAGGAAGGGCGCATTCGATCATTGGGAGGGGATGAAACTCTGTAGGAGTCAACTGTGAGGGAATCGTTGAGCATTCTAAGCGAAAACGCAGAGTTAAAAATTGTGAAATCGTAGAGTTTTTTCTGAGTTAAAGAGCTAGGTAGAGGCACCCAGGATTGGCCATCTTTCCTAATGAAAAACATAGGGTTTATTTTTGTGAGTTTGTTGGGTAGAGGCACCCATGCATGGCCATCTTTCCTAATGAAAAATGAATGGTTTCTTTTTGTGAGAGAGCTGGGTAGAGGCACCCACGCATGACCATCTTCTTAATGAAAAAAAAACACAGGGAAAATCAAGGGTAACACTGCCAGGAGATGTCCACAAGCGCTGGCCATTTGTGTATAAGAAAATGTAGATAAAATCAAGGGGAAAAGGGCAGGGAGAAATCACAAATGCTGGGAAATATTTTTGTGCAAAACGTAGAAGAAATCAAGGGAAATAACATGGTTTTTCTGAGTGTAATCACAGTTCAACTTTCCTGAGAATGATGGGTATTCCAAGTGGAGGAAAAACACAGTTTAAAGAGGAGGATACACATAGTGATATCCAAGCAATTCCGAAGATTAAAAAGCGCAATCCAGTCTTAACACAAAACTTATAGGTAAATAAAGGAAAAAGCTGGAAAAGTTTCGTTCAAGTCATCAACTAGTTTTTAACAATAAATATCAACAATTACAAATTCCATGAAATACCGTAACAAATTTTTAAATAAAACTGGATCTATTAAATTCGGGTAAGCATGCTTCCATGCACATTAGGAGATTAGAGATCTAATCAACAATTTATTACATGATCAATTACATGGGAAATATTCCAGTTCCTTATACAAAAATCAGATTTACATTCATAGTTAGGAAAATTCAAGAAATCTACTTTACAATTAAACTTAAGACAATTACAAATTCAACTCGGATAAAATACCGTAGCCATTGAAGGTGGTCCTGAAGATGTCCTGCAACAATTGACATTCCTCCTCCCTCCTACTTGCTGAACGTTGAGACTTCATCGATACCTCTCTTCCAATGCTAGGGGTATTCTTCTTCCCCCTTACCCCCCGAGCCGCAAAGGGGCCACACACACACACAACAAGAAATCCTCTAGCTCCTAGCCTCGCAAGGTAGAGCCATCACTCTCTCTCAAGTTGGGTATCCCAACTCTCACAAGTAAAACTAGTTAGAATTTCTGCAACATAACCTTACCCATAACCGATGCATTTTCTCTCTCAAATCAACCATTTGTTTTATAGAGTTTTCCCACACTTTCACAATTAATTCACTTTTTAATTAAAATAATTTAGAATTATTTCCCCCATACACTTGTCACCCTTTCCCCAATTTGCACAATTAAATCCACACTTTATTTTAATAAAAATTAATTTCCCTCACCCATCCTAAAAACGCTCCTAGTTGTCTCTTTATTCCCTTTATTCCCAGTTAATGATTGACGTCTTTCTAAAACTGAGTTGAGTTAAAATAGAAACCTTCTCTTCCAATTTGGTAATTACTTGGACATATGTGTATTAAATCACTCTTTAGATTTATTTTATTTTCCTTGATCTCTTAAATTGATTTGTTTCATCCCATCATTATTTAATTTAAAATTTTAGTTTTTAGTCTTCTTACTAACTTAGACTTAGGATTAATAAAGTTTTTATTTGCAAATGATTAGACCCTTAAAGATTATGATTAACAAATTCATTCTTTAATTAATTAATTAATTCAACAGTGCTCAAGATTTTACAACGTTTAACATTCACTCAAATTTTTCTAGGACACCTAGATTCATTGACTCAAATTTTAATTTCTGTGACATGCCCTTCAAGACGCACTTCGTTCTCCAAGGGTGCCATTCACCTTTGATTCAATTTCAATTACACGACGTGCCCTTAAAGATGCACTTCGTGCTCCAAGGGTGCCACTCGCCTTTGAATGGTTTTGGTAGTTGTCCAACCCCTGGAGTCAGCTCTCCTTTCGGGCAACCTTGTGAGAGACTAAGGGCTTCTAAGGAATAAGGACCCTACCTTATTGCACACCCCTAAGAAATATTCTTGAGACTCTGTCACAGTCTTCCCTTATGACATCGTGGACCTCTTGAACTAGGTAATTATTAACCTACAATTCGATCCACGACGAAAGTGCTAGTAGGCTATGACATGGATGATGCCACACCTCTCCCTCAATATCCAGTTTCTGTGCATGACCCCTTTACTTCTTATGTGAGTCATATTAGCAAGTAATTGTCAGACTGCATCCATCAACGAAACACTGTCAATGATCCATAAAAAACATCATAATATAATCGATTATATGTCACATATGAATACATGAAATACTCAAACCAATACAATCCATTCCCTTACTCAATCCGGAGTCCAAGGAGGTCCATTGATGCCATCGACATCCTCAATCTATCAAGTGTCCTGCACACTCAGGGGAAACTCGTCAATAACATATGTCAATACAAGATATCAAAATAACATAACTCATAATCCATAAACATCATCATAAGAATACATAAGTGAAACATACAACCATATACTAAAACGAGGACACTTGCACGCAAGTGTCCTCAAAGAATAAGTCAATAACTTGTGCTCATAAGAACGAGATGTTACAGTTTGTAATAATGATAACTTATTTCATAAAGGAAATTTCTTGGTTTCTTTTTAGTTATTGTGTTTTACATAGCTAACCGATTTGTTTCTTGTTTGTTAAACTTGTTGCTACCTTCTCTAATGAACAATAATCTTAGCATTCTATTTAGAATTTTTTTTTATCATGGTAGCAACATTATCGTTTTTACATCTCGCTTGTTTGTTGCAAGTGCATAAATTCTTTTATGTGTGTATATTCTAGAATTCTTTACTATCATAGATCTATTGTTTTTACAACTAGCCTTTTCCTCGTGTATATAACTTCCTCTCTATTTTTTCATTGGATATGGATAAAACGTTTGTCTCTGATATTTATCGAACAATTGTATAATAGAATGATATAATGAGAAACAATAATAAATTATTCAAGAACTTCCAATTAAATGATGATACAACATAATGTCTATAATCACATTTCTATAATAAATAATTTAGAATATAATATACATAGAAACTTGAAGAAACAATATTTAAGTTTAGAACAGAATGAAAGAAACAGACTGCAAGAAAAACCCGCAACTGAGATTTCCTTAGGGGAAAACACACGTCAAGTGGGCTATTTATCCCAACCTTCAATCAGAGCTGCCACATATGCCTGCTCTATCACCCCTGAGTTAAATCCCGATCCAAACCAACCAAGTGACTTGTTGCATAGTATAGGGCTCCAAGATTTATGTGTCAGTTATGTATTTCTCAGATTTCACATCTGATTCATAATGGCATCTCATTCTCTTGTTTTATTTTATTTTTAATATTTTCCTAGGTCTTTGACAATTGTATGAGCCTCTTTCTCATTGACCACGTGTCAAATTGGTTTCTTTTCATTGAACACCTATCAATTTTATTATTATACATGTTCCTACAAACCTGAGATCTTGTCTCACTTCTGTTGAGTTAACTCAACCAATCTTCACCACTTGTCCCCCTTATGCTGTCACTTGGTGGTTCTTTTTGGATCCATGGATTTTCTCTTCTAAAAGTCTCACCTCATGTGTGTTCCCTCTTTCTCTTTTATGAATAAAATAAAAAATAAAACAATAAATTTTGAGTTAGATCACTAGGATCAATAATGTGTTGTTTAACAAAAAGAATACAAATAAAATAATAAGTTTAAAATTTGAAATTTCAGGGTATCACACACAACTTTATTCAAACACGAAACATGAAATAATTGATGAATATTGGATTGGGTTGGGAGAACCATCTTTTAGGTGACCTCACCAATGCATTGTATGATCTGATAGGAACCTCAAAAATTGGGAACTAGATTATGGGGAACTTGATCTCTGTGTGATATTTTTTTATAAGGCTGCAGGAGAAGAAACATTTTGTCCCCTTTGTTAATAGAACATTTAGATCTATGTTGATCAACTTGTTGTTTCGTTTGATTTTGTAGTTCTCTGTTTGACCATCAATTTGAGGATGATATGTAGTTCTCTTATTAATATGTGTACCTGTAATTCCCCATATTATTAAAAATAAGTTGTAGTAATAATGATGATAAAGTTTATCCTACCCATGTTTTTCTATTTTGGCTTTGGTGGATTTGGATGTGTTTGGGATCCTTTATTGAAAATTTTCAAATACATAATTAGATGTTGTAATGATGATAAAGCTTTATAATTACATTATTAGAAGTGTTGCATACCTTCTTGACCCAAGTGGTATATTTCCTTCTTTTCAGAGCATCTTCTCCTTTGCATTTTCATGTGGGGCCTTCCACTCCCTCTTAGCAATAATTGGACAACGCTCATACTTAGGGTTCTTTTTGAGATGAACCCTATATTGGTATTTCCAATATTTTAAATATGTTCCTTCTTTTGAGGAGACTCCATATTTGTTGAAGGAATCTCCCCGAATAGGCCAACCAACTTGTTAATGGGTTCATCTTTTAACTTGGAACTTTGGGAATTCCACTTAGTTTTTGAGTCTCAGAGCCTCCATAATAGATTCAAAGATGTTGATAGAAAATATTTTCACCCAATTGAATATTTTCCTTGCTTTAGACACATAGTGCACCATTGGTACCCATTCTAGCTTGAAATGGGTACACCCTTCTTCTCCATACAACTTGCAAGTTAGCGTCGCCAATATTCGGTAGGGTTCTTTGAAGTATTGGATAGGATGTAATGTACTATACTTTATAGTAAAGGGATTGTATTCATCCCACCATTCTCTAACTAGTTTGGCCATTTTGGGTTTTTCCCTTCTGAAGGTATCTAGAAACTATTTTTTTAAGTACACTTTTCCTTTCTGCAGTTGGTACCTTTTATGTATGTCATCTAGATGTAAAGAGGTGATAGGGGATCCTGATTCATTTAATATGGTATATGTTCTTGAATATATATGTGAGTAAACCCATATGACTTCATCACTATATGGCAAGACAACAGGTCTGGAAATGATGGTGTGTAGATCACATTTTCTGATGTTTTGGTACACCCCTAGGTCCTTTTTCTTCTTTTGGAAAATCTTCATGGATGGAGATTTTGTATATTTCATCTCATGTGGGGCATCCTTGAATTCCATTGTGGTGATTGGTATCTATTAGCCACATTTTATCTGTACTCTTTCCTCGAGACATAATATTTTCAATGGGCATCCTTCCCCTTCTCATTTGATCTTTTGACATTCTTTGCTTTTGAAATCTTGCAAAATTCAAAACGTTATAAGGGTTTTGTAATAAAACTTGAACATCATTGTAAATTGATAGAGAATTAGAAATTGAAAGAAACTTATGCACATGAATTCACAATTAGCCATGGAGACTTTTAGAAACTTATTTCACACTCTTTAACTAGAAAAATAACTATTACAATGCTCACACTCGGCTAATCGTAATTTATCACCAACTTTCTTATATGTAATTAATGAATTCATATTCGAAATCGTAGTAGGTGGGAAAAGTACAGATATATCAATGCCACCAGAACAACTCATTTGGAAAGAATATCTTTGGAAGAATAAGCTTGTGAGAAGATGGGATTTTGGAAGAACAAGCTTACGGGAAAACTTCTTCGAGAAATCCTTTTAGAAGATTGGATTTCAGGATTTTTTTTTTGGAGGATTTACTCTAGAGTGAATCATTTTGGGAAGACTCATCCTCAAGAGAATGAATATTAGTTTCCCAAAGCTGAGCCCGATGAGTATTCTTCGAAATAATATTCAGGGTACCACATTGGAAAGAGCACTAAAAGGTACTTAGTGAGGAAAATAAGTGCACATGGATAATGACACTTTCATGAGTTAAACATATAACACATTTGCAATATAATGGGATTACGGGTTCC
Source organism: Picea engelmannii (assembly GCA_009831015.1). NCBI lineage: Eukaryota > Viridiplantae > Streptophyta > Pinopsida > Pinales > Pinaceae > Picea > Picea engelmannii. Next base: position 283,439 of record ML788652.1, read on the forward strand.
AATATAATATGAAAAAATAATTCATGAAAATCACTATCAGGAGAACACTTGCAGGAGGAAGGAGTTCCTTGGAAGAATGCATTCGAGAAGAGTCATTCAGGAAAACAACTTGGTGACTTGACTTTATGATGGACTGAATATGAAAAAGGGGAGCCCAAAATGCTTGTGTCTTTTTTATTTCAGGAACAACTTCAAGAAATGATAATATAACTTTATGAGGAGGAAAATACTGAAGAGGTGAGCCTAATGGTATTGTAGGCTGTAGGTTTCTGAAAGGCCGTAAAATGATTTATCTTGACATTATGATGGGTATATCCCATAGAGTTAAGTCTGATAAGATTGTGGTTTTTGGTTTGCAGGAAAAATGTGAAGAAACGTGAAATGGACTTTTTAATAGAATGAATATGAAACGATAAGCCCTGTAGGTATGCAACTCTTGGATTTTAGAAAAAAAACTATGAGCGTGATGAAATATATTTTAGATGGAAAGAAACCAAATGAAAAGAGTTTGATAGGCTTGTGGGTTCTTGTTTTGGAAAATACAATGAACATTGTGAATCATCATGTGTGAGTATGATTAGAACATAGAATGATATCAAATCAATTCAAAGTGAACTAGGATGAGTAGGGGATTAAATAATCCAATAATTATTCAAATAATTCGAAAAATGAATAACATGGAAGAGGATATCAAAGGTGAATGAGTGAAAAATACCATCTTCTATACATAACACAAGATTTTTCAAACTTGAGGAAATACTCTTTCCCTTCATACTTTATGTAGAAATTTTGGTAGGGTGATTATTGTTGTGAATCCAATAATGACTAGAATTTTCCCTTTCCTTAGCCGATAGATTAGATAAATGGTGTTGTAAAATAGGTTGAGTCATTAATCTTGGAAGTTGTTTCCAAGAGTCTTCCCAAAAAAGAGTTGATATTCCATCTCTTATTTCCTAGAAACAATGATTGTGGATTAATGATCTATTTTTCCAACCAACATCCCAAATCAAAGAGCCAATCTTGTCCCCTCCCATCCTTGATCATCTAGGTAGCATATTTCTTTCTCCATATTTTACCTCATGGATGGTTTCCACTATGAATCCATTTCCACCAAGTTTTAGATCCTAGAATAGAGATTTAGGTTTTAGGATCCTCATACCTAACCCACCGGTTATCTTAGAGAGAAAATCCTTTTGCGAAGCCACTAGATCCGCCTTTATTTGAGTTGTTCATTCCCCAAAGAAAGTTTCTTTGAAGGTTTATTATAGCATTTAGTTCATCTTTAGGCACAACTAGTGTTGATAAAATATAAATAGGCATGGTTTTTAACATAGAACTGATATGTGTTATGCACCTAGGAAAATTTAGGGCTCTGAAAAACCACCTTGACATATTTTTTCATTCTATAAATAAAGTATTCCCATGAGACATTGTGGAAACAATTCTCAACTAAAGGGGCTCCTGGATATTTCATTTTAAGGGAACTCCATCGAAATCCTAAAAGTGTTGTGATATGAACTTGAAATGTAATAGGGGTATGGAAAAAAAGAAATGATATTTAGAATAGTTGATGGATGTACCCGAGGCTTCCATAGAGTTCAAATATATATTGAAGTGTCGTGGTTTCTCTGAATGATGGGATGTTCATCAAAATAATATCATTGAAAAAATAAAGATGGGGATAGAGGATCACCTTTTCAAATACTTCTGGAAGGGGAAACATTAGTAGAGGGTTCGTTGCTGACCATAATGGAGAAGAATGCGGTCAAGGTTAAGGACATGATCCAGTTAAGCCAGTTGATGACTGAAGCCAAAGGAAAGGACATGTTTGATGTACTCCCAACTTAACTTGTCAAATGCCTTTGAATGTATAGCTTGATTAACATCCTATATTTCTTCTAGGAGTTGAGAAAGTGTATGAGTTCATGGGCTAGGATAATGTCATCAATTATTTTCCTTTCTTATACATATTGTTGGCGTTGGAAGTCACTCTTGGATTGCAGCAAGAGCAGAGCCCGACACCCATCAGTTTATGTCACGTTTTGTTTATAAAGGGGTGATCAAATGGAATCAAACTCGGAACAATATCATTCTAACTCAGAAAATTGGGTTGGAACAGCAGTGACACATGAGGTCTTGACCTAAATTAAGCCAGTAATAAATATAGTGGTTAGTAAGTAGGGGGAAGAGAGGGGAAATAAAGTCTGCTCTGGACATCCAGTCTTCCAACAGTCTTCACAAAAGAGGAAAAGTCTCGGCTACGATATCCTCTCAGAGCCGAATAGACTTCAAAATGAACCTAAGAAGATTGCAGAACTGATAAAATCAAACCTACATAATATAGAAATGCAACACCCTACTGGATCATTCATGCCCGAGATCTTAGATTCAGAGGAAAAAAGGAAAAGAAAAAGATGGCTGTCATTAAACAAGAAATCTCAAATGTTCTTCAATAACCAGAGAACCAGAGGCTAGATTAAAGCTTTACAATCAGGAGTTTTGCTCTACCATCAATCCTTACAAAAATGGAAAAAATGCCTACATATACTTGGGGCTGACTTTGGCGCTGAGAACATGATCACATCATGAGTTCAATGCTTGATGTCGAGGAGCTTCTCTATCAGGAGGCGCATGCAGACGTTGGGCATACTGCCCATACAATCGTTCATCAAACAAAATCTCTGTCAGGATGGACTGACAGTCTGCCTCTGTGCTTGGTCCTTTCTCGGCCTTCTATTTATGGAAGGAGATGATGTCTAACCACCACCAAATACCTTAATAACTTCTTTTCTCGGAATCAAACAAGGCCTGGTCAACTATGCATCTGCAGGATACGACAATCTCCCTTTGGCTTCTGCCGCTTCATTGAACTGCTGCGAGGGGACCCAAATGGTGGATTTGTGGATAAGACCCGGGCGAGGAGGATGAGGAGGTGCAGTGACACCAGATGAGAAAGCCCAATATTAAAATATTTTTTTCATTTCGTGACTCGCGAGTTGAAGTGTCGAACTTTGGCATTCTCCCCTTGCGAAGTCTTGAGATGCGATGGTCAACGATGGTTGACTCCCCTTTGAACATTTCTCGTGACTCACAATCTCACGAGTTGGAGGGTAGAGCCTTCGTGGTCCCCTTTTACGAAGTCTCGAGACGCGAGACGACGATACAGGTATAGCTCTTTTTATTGTCAGCGCCCTCCACACGTAACCATCAGCCAGGGCTTAAGTGCTAGTGCCTCTCGCAACTCGCGACCTTGCGAGTTGAAGTGCCGAACTTTGGCATTCTCCCCTTGCGAAGTCTCGAGACGCGATGGTCAGCGATGGTTGACTCCCCTTTGAACACTTCTTGTGACTCGTGATCTCGCGCAACCAAAGGATATGGTCCGCCCTCCGAACACACGAACCCCGAGTTCAAGAAATAATCCCATGCTTAAACTGATCGCGATCAACGAACCTTGTAACTTCGCGAGTTCTCCATGGATAACTTCGACCGTTCACTTCCTTGAAAACTTCCGCGCTATACTTGGTGCGATTCGGTTGACTGCAACTACCCACCGACCGTTGCTCTGCTCTGTCAATGGATCCTTGCCATTGATAACAAAATGCCCGCTCGCTTGATTTCAAACCCGAAAAGGATTTCTTCTATGTGCTGCGCTTGGCGCTCATGACTGCGCCCTTTGAATAAAATGACTTTGTTGGACTTTTAGGCCTACTTTTTCGCAGCTCGGGCTACGGGCTCAAAGGAGAGAAAACAACCCACCCCTCTTAAGAAGAAATAATGTTAACATTAGGCTCCATGGGGGATAGAGTCATCTCTGTGATGATCTAAGAACTCATTTGCAGCTTCAGTGCCTTGCTATTGGGCTATGGAGTCATTTAATAAGCCAAAAAATAAAAAAATAAACAAAGAACCAACCAGACAATATTTACAAATAAAGGAGCCGTCTAAGGCTTAAACAAAACATTTCTTCAGAAAATGCCTATTTACTGGGTTGTTAAAAACCTCCTCACCCTCCAAATCCTGCAACCTGTACGTGTTATTTGAGAAAATATCAGAGATTTTGAAGGGACCGATCCATAGGGAATCAAACTTGTTGTGTTTGCCCTTATCCTGTCTGGGTGCATCCCACTTAAGCACCAAATCCTCGATTTCAAACTCCTTCTTCCTGACCTTCCTGTCAAAGGCCTGTTTGACCTTCTGTTGATGACTATTAGCTGCATCCATCACCTGTTCCCTGATTTGTTGTACTTCCGCCATCTGATGAATCCTTCTGACCATATGATCCGACTCTCCTTCATAATCTTGAAAGAACTTCGCTACAGGTAAGGCGAGTTGAGTGGGAAAAACTGCCTCTGTTCTGTAGACCAGCTGAAAAGGCGAGGTGCCCAGGGACTTCTTCATTGTCACTCTATCGGCCCATAGAGAGAATTTGAGCTTTGAATCCCAAGCCCTCTTATTGTCTTCCAATAATATTTTAATGAGCTTGATTAGGCTTTTATTGGAAGATTCTGCTAGTCCATTTCCTTGAGGATAATAAGGGGTGGAGTGAATTAGCGAGATCTCGAACTGCTCACAGAACTTAATCAGAGGCTTATATTTGAACGAAGCATCATTATCAGTGAAAATCCTGCTGGGACAACCAAATCTGGCTATGATATCCCCCAGGAAGCTGATAATTATTTTGTGTGATGCACTTCTGGTGGGAGCAACTTCTATCCACTTGGTGAAATAGTCTGTTGCAGTCAGGATCCACCTGTGTTGGCCACTTGAGGGAGGATGTATTTCCTCAATGAAGTCCAACCCCCACTGTTGAAAAGGTGTTGAAGCTACAATAGGCTTCAGTGGCAGTGGTCTAAGTTGTTGCTTTCCTGAGAAATTTTGGCATTTGATGCAAGCTCTGATTTCTCTGCAGACATCAGTGAATAAAGTGGGCCAGTAATAACTAGCCCTGAGGATTTTGTGAGCTATGGTATTTCAGAAATGATGCCCCCCACAAAGGCCACTATGGAAGTCAAACATAACTTTCTGGGCTTGTTGTGGACTTAGGCATCTTAAAAATACCCCTAGAGGGTTTTTCCAGTACAAGGCTCGGTCAATGAGGCAATATCTGACCGTCTTGAGCTTTAAATCTCTCGCCTTAATTTTTCCCATTCCATTAGGAGGCTTCAACTCTTGCAAAAAATACAAAATATCTCTATACCAGGTGCATTCTGCTAGCGATAGGTCACCCTGAGAACCTTTGTTGGACGACTCAACTTGCTGATTTTTTGAATAAGCATGAATGAAGCTAATCCCCAAGGCTTTGCAATTGGATTCAGCCAACAACTTGGCTAAACCCTGCCCCTTTATCAACTTGGTGGGCTTAATATCCATATCAAACTCTAGGATCTTGGTAATCCATTTACCTCTTCTCCCATCTATGTCAGGCTGTATAAGGATGTCCTTCACAGAGGCTGAAGGAATGTATGCAGTTAATTTTGAGTGCAAGACATAGACTCTGAAAGCTTTGAGAGCTTTCACCAAAGCATAGGCCTGCTTCTCCATGATCTCATACCGGACTTCAACATCTCTCAATGCCTTTCTAAAGAACGAAATGGGTTGTTCTCATCCTTCCTCATTTTTTTGCAATAAGACCGCTGCTACTATGTCAAAAGAAGCAAAAGAAAAAATCAAGAATTCCTTGGAATAATCGAGACTGATCAACACAGGTGCCTCAGTCAATGCCTTCTTTATTTGGATAAAATATTCCTTGGGTTCAACAGTCCATTTTACTTCTTTTCCTTTCCTGAGCATGGTTGTGATGTGTTTCACCATCTCAGTGAAATTTGGGACGAACCTCCTTAGAAAGTTAATTTTCCCTAAAAAGGACTGAACTTCCTTTCTAGATTGGGGAAGTGACAGGGTCTAAATTGCCTCTACCCTGTTGGGATCAATCCTTACTCCTTCTGTTGATACTATATGACTTATCAATTTCCCCTCCTTCATAGCAAACAAATATTTTTTGGGGTTTAAGGATAGGCCAAACCTCCGACACTTCAAGAACACTTTTCTCAGGTGAAAACACTGCTCTTGGTCAGACCTGGAGAAGACTGTGATGTCATCCAGATAGATCACCACAAACTAATATTTTTCCCCAATGAAGACTATATCCATGGCCCACTGAAATGTTGCTCCTGCATTCATGAATCCAAAGGGCATTTTGGCATACATGAATGTGCCCCAAGGAGTGGTGAAGGTCATTTTTTCTCTATCTTCGGGTATGACTGATATCTGGTTATAACTAGAAAAACCATCGATCATGGATATCCTAGATGCACCAGTCACACTATGAAATATATGTTCCATGTTGGGCAGGGGATAATTGTCTTTCTTTGAGCTCCTGTTCAGGTTCCTGAAATCAACATAGAGCTTGATTTCTCCACTTTTCTTTCTTACCGGGACCAAATTGGCCACCCATTCATAATATCTCAAGGGGACAATGATTTGGGCATCTAACAACTTCTTCACTTCTCTTTCCATGACAGGCATCAACATAGGATTTATCTGTCTTAGCTTTTGCTTAAATGGTTTAGCCTCTTTCTTCAGTGGGATCTTGTGTTCAATGACAGATGTGTCATATGTCTTGAGGTCTTCATAGGTCCATGCAAACACATGGACAAATTCTCTTAATAGTTCAGTGTATTTAGTCCTCTGTTCTTAGGTCAAGCTACTTGACAACTTGACAAACTTAGGTTCCTCTTGTGTGCCAATGTTGCATTCTGATGTATCAATATTTCCTCCTAAAATCTCATCTTTTACTGCCACATCATTCCCATCGAACAATCTTTCTAAAGGGACTAGTCCCCATGGAATGTGATTGCTGGGAAACTGAACAATATGGTGATTAACAATTTTATTTAAGAATACCTCAGAGTGAGGGTCACCTTCGGGATCAGGGTCTTGCTCAATGTGTAATGCAGAATACTCATCGACGGACTGAAGAAATTTTTCGATTTCAAGATCATCTTCAAAAACCTTCCAATGATTTAAATTGTCTAGGATGGATGGCCTATATCTTATCTCGACCCCACATGGGATCTTCGACGGCAGAGGGATCCTAAATAGACTAGCCGATACAACTAAGGAATCGACCGAAGCATTATCCTCCCTTGGGACAAAATAAATGTTGAAAGCTGAGAAGAAATTATCAATCAGTCCCATACCTCATTCCTGTAACTTTTGAGCCGAGGATGCTTAGCCCGATAGACATTCCTGACTTGTTGGATTATCAATTCAACATCTCCAAACACTGCCATCTCCCTTATTCCCATTTCTTTTGTAGCCCTCATACCCAGAACAAGAGCTTCATACTCTGCCACATTGTTGGTGGTTTCAAATTCTAGCTTGTATGATAGGGATATGGCCTCTTGAGAAGGTGATATGAAAACCACTCCGGCGCCAACGCCTTCACTAGAAGAATCTCCATCGAAAAACATTTTCCAAATGAGAGTGTTTGGAGGAGGTGTCCCGTGATCAAATAAGGGTTTCTTTCTGATTTGGAAAGGGGCTTTAGGAGCATCAGTTATCTGCAATAAACTAGACCTCAAATTAGTGTCAAGTGCAAAGATGGGATGATTGGTGGGGTTTGCTTCATCACTGACAATATAGGCTAGATGGGATTCTCTATACAACCTCCTGTGTTCCCCTCCAAAGACTAGAATGGTGGCATATGTGAGATCCATCTGTAATGTTCCTCCAAGTCCTTTAATCCAAGACCTAGACAACATCATGCCAAACTTGGGGGGAACATCAGCTACCACAATGTCCATGATCACACTCTTCATTGGAAGCTGAAATAAAGAGACAACCAAGTCTTTGATGACTCCAAGACATTGCACCCTCCTTGAATCAAAAGAGTACAAATCGTGATAAGCCTTTGTCACTTCCAGTCCCAATTCTTCCATGACTATTTTGGGGATAAGGTTATGGGAAGCCCCTGAATCCATGAGGAAGTTATGCAACACTTTATCATGTATGTTCAGGGATGTGTAGAAAGGAGGGGATGAATCATCTCTATCTTCTACCATGGGACCTAGGACGACTCCTAGCTTTTCATCTTGGATTTTTATTGAGTCTGTGGAAAGATGGGGGGGCTCATATTGTAGCAGCTTGGAGAGGGACTTTTTGAAATCTTCATTTTTAACTAGTTCGGAGAGGGGTACAGGAATTCTAATCTTCTGAATCTCATGCTCAAAACTAAAGGAGGAGAGATACTTAGGAGTTTCCCTTACCTCGGAGACAGGTTCCTTGGTTGCTGGTGAAGCATTCTGAGTTTTCTTTTCTTTAGTAGCGGTTACTACATCTTTAGTAGGCCTTTTCGCTATGAGGGGCTGATCTTGGCTATCAAAATTCCCGTCTTTCTTTTTTGACCTGAGATTGTATCTATTAGGAGTGTTGCTGGTCTTTTCCCCTTTACTCAACTCGTTGATTTGGGTGTTGATAAGGGATTCCTCATATGCATATTGCGTCAAATGAGGAAAATGGGAAGTGTCCTCGATGCAGTGGATCTCAGGATCGAGTTCATCCACCTCCCCCCCTTCCTCATGAGCAACTAGGCTATTCTGGAGAGGGGTCTGAATCCTCTGATCATCCCTGTCTCTACTTCTTTGTTCCTTTGGCAAATTCTATGGCATATTGTTACCAGGCCTCCTGAAACCTCTGTTATCAGTATTATGGGGGTTTCTGTACGTGGGCTTCCCCTCTAACTCCCACCTCTCCATCCTAGCTGAAAGGGATTTCAGTACTTTAGTTACCTCATCCGTCTGAAGGGGAAGGGGAGAGGAATGGGATGGGGAGGCCTCTATTTTCCTCCTGGATACATCTCTGTCAGCCTTATTCCTGAGTCGGTCAACAACCAATATGTTAGACTCTACTTCCACGGCTATGCCCTGCATGTGAGTCAGAGTGGTGGCTCTCCTTTCCCTCAGCAGGAGGCATAAATCAAGATCAAAATCACTGGCATAAGTGATATTTGCAGAGGCTTCAGAGGGCTTTATCTCAGTGGGGATCTTATTGTACATTTTATTAAATATTTTGGAGAAGTCAGAGACAGAATCTCCTTCCTTTCTCTTCAAAGACCCAAACTCTGTCATGTAATACATGAAGTCCTTTTTGTCTCCCCATTGTCTCAAAAAGGCACTATCCAAAGCCTCAATCCCATCAATAGATCTAGGAGGCAGGGCTCTAAACCATTTTCTAGCCTCGCCTTCAAGACTATGGATGAAAATTCTCATCCATACATCTGCATGCATGATAACATGATCGTCTATAAAATTGTAGAAGGCTTCAAGGTGTTCTTCTGCAGCTATGTCCCCTTTGCCTGTAAACTTGGGCAGCTGCTTGAGGTAGCCATCTGCTGGAAGGGCATTGAGAGGCTAAGGAAACACAAGGGGATCATACCTAGTAGCTATTATAGCCTCCATCCTGGTCATGGGGGGATTTGATCCATCCATAGGAATATTAGGTGGAGGGACACTCAGAGGAGCAGGGGCTCAAAAAGGGAAAACTGGGAATGAGCTTCCAGGAAACAATGGGGGATTTAGGGAGAAGGATAACGAGCTTGAGTCAACAGATGCCTCTCTCTGCGTAGAAGTGGCAATAGTAACAAGAGGAGGAGTGGTAAATCTAGGAGTGGGGAAATATTCTATGGTCCTAGGTCTACGCCAAGGTACAACTTCAGGGGAGATGGGAGTGACAAGGATTTTTCCCTCCAATCCCAGACCAGGAGGGGAAAACTCAGCAGGAACACTTTCGAAAGTCAGGAAACGAGAAACTTCAGAAAAAGGTCTGTTAGGAAACTGAGGAGAAGAAAATGGAGTTTCTACAGAAGGAGATGGTGGATTACCTAGTTTGGCAGTGGAAGTTTCTCCTTCAGAGGCCTTTCCTTTTCTGAAAATCACCTTCGGATCAGCTTCAGGTGTAGCTAGAGGCAGCTGTGGATGGGACCGCGTGTGTTTGCCTTTGGAAGCCACAACTAAAACCGCAGGTTCTCTCCAACAGAGTCATCAAAATGGAGTCGCCAGGTGCATAGTAGCAATCATCAAGGGATCTGAAGCCTGATGCACCTTCAGAATCAGAGGCTCAATGTTGTTCAATCTCGGGGAAAATTTTCAACTTCGTCCCCGACAACGACGCCATAAATGTTTGCGTTGGAAGTCACTCTTGGATTGCAGCAGGAGCAGAGCCTGACGCCCATCAGTTTATGTCACGTTTTGTTTATAAAGGGGTGATAAAATGGAAGCAAACTCAGAACAATATCATTCTAACTCAGAAAGCTAGGCTAGAACAACAGTGACACATGAGGTCTTGACCTAACTTAAGCCAGTAATAAATATAGTGGTGAGTAAGTAGGGGGAAGAGAGGGGAAATAAATTCTGATCTGGACATCCAATCTTCCAGCAGTCTTCACAAAATAGGAAAAGTCTCGGCTACGAGATCCTCTCAGAGCCGAATAGACTTCAAAATGAACCTAAGAAGATTGCAGAACTGATAAAATCAAACCTACATAATATAGCAATGCAACACCCAACTGGATCATTCATGCCTAGGATCTTAGATTCAGAGGAAAAAAGGAAAATAAAAAGATGGCTACCATTAAAGAAGAAATATAAAATGTTCTTCAATAACCAGAGAACTAGAGGCTGGATTAAAGCTTTACAATCGGGAGCTGTTCTCTACCATCAATCCTTACAAAAATGGAAAAAATGCCTACATATACTTGGGACTGACTTTGGCGCTGAGAACATGATCACATCATGTGTTCAATGCTTGACATCGAGGAGCTTCTCTTTCAGGAGGCGCATGTAGACATTGGGCAGACTGCCCATATAGTCGTTCGTTAGACGAAATCTCTATCAGGATGGACTGATAGTCTGCCTTTGTGCTTGGTCCTTTCCTGGCCTTCTATTTATGGAAGGAGATGATGTCTAACCACCACCAACTACCTTAATAACTGCTTTTCTCGGAATCAGATAAGGCCTGGTCAACTATGCATCTGCAGGACGTGACAGTCTCCCTTTGGATTCTGCCGCTTTGTTGAACTGCTGCGAGGGGACCCAAATGGCGGATTTGTGGATAAGACCCGAGCGAGGAGGATGAGGAGGTGCGGTGACACCAGATGAGAAATCCCAACATTAAAATCTCTTTTGCATTTCGTGACTCATGAGTTGAAGTGTCGAACTTTGGCATTCTCCCCTTGCGAAGTCTCAAGACATGATGGTCAACGATGATTGAATCCCCTTTGAACATTTCTTGTGACTCACAATCTCGCGAGTTGGAGGGTAGAGCCTTCATGCTCCCCTTTTACGAAGTCCTGAGATGCGAGATGGTGATATGGGTATAACTCTTTTTATTTTCAGCGCCCTCCACACGTAACCGTCAGCCAGGGCTTAAGTGCTAGCGCCTCTCGCAACTCGCGACCTCGTGAGTTGAAGTGTCGAACTTTGGCATTCTCCCCTTGCAAAGTCCCGAGATGCGATGGTTGACTCCCCTTTGAAAATTTCTCGTGACTCGCGATCTCGCGCAACCAAAGGATATGGTCCACCCTCCGAACTCACGAACCCTGAGTTCAAGAAATAATCCCATGCTTAAATTGATCGCGATCAACGACCCTCGTAACTTTGCGAGTTCTCCACGGAGAACTCCGACCATTCACTTCCTTGAAAACTTCTGCACTATACTTGGCGCGATTTGGTTGACTGCAACTACCCACCGACCATTTCTCTGCTCCGTCGATGGATCCTTGCCGTTGATAACAAAATGCCCGCTTGCTTGATTTCAAACCCGAAAAGGACTTCTTCTATGTGTTGCGCTTAGCGCTCATGACTGCGCCCTTTGAATAAAATGCCTTTGTTGGAATTTTAGGCCTACTTCTTCGTAGCTCAGGCTATGGGCTCAAAGGAGAGAAATCAACCCACCCCTCTTAACAAGAAATAATGTTAACACATATCTAGTTTGTTTAGCATAAATAAGATGAAACATCAAAAGTTTAAGAGTGTTTGCAATCACCTTTGTTATAATTTCATTAATCACATTGCATAGGGATATAAGGAAATAATTTATAGTGTTAGAACATTTCTCTTCTCTGGGAATAAGAGTGAAAAAGGTGGCATGAAGAGCAGGGAGAATTGTTGTGTTTTTCCTAGAGTCTTCCATGAGATACCACACGTCTTGTTTAACCATGTCCCAATAGGCATGGAAAAAATCTATAGTGAACTCATCTAGTCTCAAAGATTTTACATATGGCATATCATTTATTTCTTAATAAACTTCTTCCATTGAGATTTACCTCATTAAAATGTCATTATGTTCTTTAGTTACAATTTGGGGTGTATGGCAAGTGATCAATTTGATAGCCACCAACCTGTCTGGTTAAGGTTTTGATAGGAGACACTTGTAGAAAGAAACACGTTCTTGTTCTATGTCCGAGTGGTAAGTTAGTTCTTTACCTTTACCATATTGTAAGGAAGTTATTTTGTTTCTCTGCCTGCACTATATTATAGAATTATGAAAGATATTAGAGTTAATTTCCCCTTCCTTTAGCCATTGAATCATGGATTTCTGCTGCCATAAAATTGATTCTTACTTATATCTTTCATTAATATACCCTTGGGTTATGAGTTCCACTTGATTTAGCTCATATTTTCTTCGACCTTTTAGGATATGTTGTTGGATCATGACCATTTTATTTTCCAAGCCACTCTTGGATTTGAAAATGTAGCCAAAAAAATCCATTTTTCCATAAGATTTTGTTTTAAATGGTTAACCCTCTATTGGAAAAAATAAATTAGAGTTCCTCGATGAATGGCCACTTGATTCCACTAATTGGAAATTTTATCTTGAAATTCTGTATGTTCTTACTAATTTTTTCAAATCTGAATGTTTTTCGATTAGGCATTCCTCGTGTATCTCTAAATAAACTAACATGCTAGTGATCTGAACCATCACTATGCAATACAATATATTTAAAAATAAATCCAAAGGTCACTAGGGATTAAAAGATTAAGAAAAATCAAGATTTCTTGCAATTTGGTGATATTCCCCTCTTTTATTGTTCCAGGTGTGTACCCCATTCATTATTTCCATGTCAATCAACTTTAGTTTCTTATGGTATCTTAGAACAATTCACTATCAACATATATTTTATATAACTCTCCTTTCTTCTCATAAAATGAGGTGATCATATTGAATTCACCACCTATGATCAAATGTTGAGGATCCACTATTACATTTGGTTTCTTGTACCATTAAAATTGAGGGTTTGTCAAACATGATTTTATGACAAAGTAACCTACGATTACTCTTACCTTTTGGGTATCTTATATTACTAGAGATGACCTTTATTGAAAACTTGTTGGTTGAGAGAGAGGGAATGAGTCTTTGATCATTGCACTTTGTCCTAAACTTAATAGGAATTTCCCTATTTCCTTGACGCACCATTTTTTTCCTTTTCGACCTCATTTCTTGTCTTCTTTGACCACATTCTTGATTTCTTTGAGCTTAGTAACATTTACTCCTAAAGAGATAACTTATACATGTCCTGATGGAATATGTAATTTCTTGGATTATCTTTTAGTGATTTCTTCTTTTAACCTATGAATATGATCACTAGGGATTTAGTTGATGTCCCTTTTATGAAAACCCTTCAAGCACTCTTATAGATATAAGTCCTAAAGATACATTTCTTCTCCTCCCATTGAACCAATACCTTCTTCTTCCTCAATGCTAATAGGTGTTTCGACTGGGTTTATTTGTTGTAGAACAATGTCTTATGTCTTGTGTCATTTGAGCTCTTTGTGATTGGTGCCTAGGGGGTTAGAACTCATAGTTTCCTTTCTTCCCAGTCATACTTCCTTGGGTGTTGTATTGTCCTTAGCCTCATGAACCTGATTAATAGTGGAAAACATATTGTTAGTGGGAATACCTTTGGGTGTCACCCACATAATGGATTTCTTTCTGAGTTTTCTTTTTTTGGTGATTTTTTCAAAACCGCCAGGATTGGTTTCTTTAGTGGGCTTGTTTGGATTTTTCTGGATGTTCATAGGACAATATCTAAAATTTCTCTATTCTCATGATATCGTTTTCTTATAAAAGACATGTGCTTCTAGTCCAAGGTTTTCACCCATTCTGAATCTTGGTAACTCAAGAAGATATACTTAATTATTGAGACAAAAAACATTCATGTACACAAAGATCCTTTCACATGAAGTGTATCATCCTTTATTTTTTTCTTATGATATTTTAATGAATGTTCCTAGGTTGTTTAACATGCCTTCTAGTATTTCTGAATCCTAGTATTTTTATGGAAGGAAATATAGATCTAAACTAGGGAATAAGAAAAATCCTGTTTCTCCAGGAAGAATTTCTCGGTACAATACTATAAGTGTCGGCTAGTAGAGTTAAATAAATAAGGTTTATACTCAAATATTATTTCCTTGTCTTCCATATGATCAAAGATAATTGTACATAAACCTTTTGATCATAGATTTAATTCAATGTCCCCTTTTAGCTTCCATCTTTTGTTGATATATCTAATGAGAAATTTCTTCATGGTCTAGATGCCTAAGACAATTTTTATTAGTGCACGATCCTTCATATATTAAACATACTATGTGATTTTCTCAGATTTGATTTCATAGTAGGTAGTTTGTATGTTTTTGGATACATTAAGCATTGGTATTCTTCGTGCTCTGATCCAACTCTGTACTTCCAAATAAATCAGATCTATTTTCCAATCCTACATCTCCCTCTCCATTAGTTGTCACTATTGTTCTTAAGGAACCCTCATCAGAAGGCCATCTCATGTTGGAAGAATTATTTTTCCTTGCTAATACATCACTATAGGAAGGGGCCCATTCCCCCCCTTCCTGGTCAACCATGCAAGTCATATCAAAATGCTTCTCCTCTCAATGAAAACCATGAAACCCTCTATGTTATGCCATTCTTCACAACTTAAGTTATATTAAAACATGTACATTATTTATATAATTATTCAAATTTCCTCACACCTCCTATTAGTTTCTAATGGGAAGACACCATTTCACCATTTTCATTCCTTGAGTAGTATTTTCACCCCCCCTCAATATTGAGTCACTTTCTTGATATTTACTAAGTTATACTAGAATCCTTTAATTATGTATTCCCCATCTTACTCAAAATGCTTCAAGTGATGAGTTCCTAGATCCCTATTTTCTTCATTGGTAGGATAGATGGAATTTATATTGTACTCGGTTCGAGGGTTTCTTCTCTCCTTTGTACAAATGAAATAGTACAAGCATATTATCTAGAGAGCCTCATATACCCTTCAACTCTATTCTTACTATTTCTCTAAGTAAAAAACTAGCTCCCTAGGCTCTATATGAACAAGCAATACCCACCCCCATTAATTAAAAAAGAGTATACCATTGGATTACCTCTACCCTTATCCTTCCCATGTTTGTTTTCTCCTCATTCAAACCCAATTTCTTGCCAGATATTAATTCATTTCTCTAAAACAAACTTCCTTCTAGGTTATTTTCCCATTAATCCTTTCATTGAATATACAAACCCTAAAAGATTAAAGAAATGAAACTTCTTCTAAGTTCTTTCAACAATAAAATTGTGTACATAGTTGAGTTTAATAGGGAAGTCTCACTAACTTCCACAATGTTCTACCATATTGCTACCAATTTCATTGATCTCCCTACATCACCAAAAATTTCAAAATTCCTTGTATCAAACATTTAGCTTAAGTTTCTCCTAGCATCCTCTACAACTATAATTATTTCCTAAAACATGAAGACATATGGTTTATATTTATCTACTACTCACCTTATGGATATTTTATCGTGGGAAGATCCAAAACCATGAATATTCAAGGAGAGAAAAATCATTCCATACCTATTGAAAAGGCCTTAAGGGCCCTAAAAATGATCTTATTCCTTACTTTATATATCTCACTATGTGCTAAATGTAGTGATAAATTCAAGAAAGAACTTCTACCCTTACTAGAATCAAAGGTGGATTGAGAATGTCAGATATTTATATCCCCTTCAATCATGGCTTGATCTCCCTAATAAATTCTAGATACAAACCTATGATCATAATGTTTTCTTCGTATCTAAAACATATTCCTCATTTGATACTCAATTAGAAAATGTGTCTATACTTGCTTTAGAAACCAATTCGCCTCATATACTAGAATCTTGGGATTTTAATATTTCAATATTGGAGTGATTTGTTCCTCTCCCCTTCTCTTTTTTGTACTCACATATTTCATTTCACATGATTCCTTAACTAGATTAAGATCTTGAATATTTTACCCCAAATCCCTTAGGGAATTCTGTAAAAAACAATTCTTTAGCATGTCATTTCTTTTACCCTTTTTTTTTTACAAGAATCCTGACAACAAATGATTTTTCCTTACAATTCCTTGGAGATATGTGCTTCTCTTTCTTATAACTAAATACCATCTTCATCTTGTTTTTTTTAAGATTGAAGATCTCACCTACTATGGAAGATCCATTTTTAACCTATTTTTGGGGGAAATTTACTTTATAAGTGTCCACATTCCTTACATATGTTTCACATAAAAGGGATTTCAACATAATCTATCTAGGTCAATAAATCCATGTCCTAATTTCTATGTCCATAATATCAATAAGGCCATCACTTACATTCAATTCCACACACATATTGGAAATGAATATCATTCTCTCATTTAAGAAATTTGTTCATCTATATCAAGTAATCTACCCATACAATTTACTATAGCTTTCACACACATCTATTTCCACAATTCTAAAGGTAGGTAGGGGAATCCATCTAGTAGAAATGGATCAAAACATAAATACTAGCCTATTATAAGGGATAGCATTGTCCTAATACTAGTAGCATTTCACTATTAGATGCCTCTCCCTATCATTTTTTAAATTAGTCATTTTTTAAATTAGTAATGATTCACCCATCAACACTACAAGGGAAATAACTTCTCACTATTCTTCTGTTAGAAATAATTCTAGTGGAGGAAAATAATTCAACTATTAACAAATATTATATCCACAAAGAGCCTACACAAATTAACATAACCAATACATTTTTATAAGAAATGAAACCAATGCATTTGCACTGCGAATTTAAAAGTGGGAAATTATGCTCTAACAATATATACAAGCATATTTCACAAACCAATTAAGAATATGGCATGCCATGTTTTAATATTGTAATATTAAAACATTTATGTGTTTTTTAAGAATCACACTGTAATATATATCTAGGAACTACAAAAAAACAATTCAAAACGTGCGAGCCTTCAAATTATGTAAAAGATAATATTATAAAATAATATCACTAATATTGTAAAAGATAATATTATAAAATAATATCACTAATAAATATATCAACACATCAATGTTCACTAAACATAATGAAACATATGTGCATATGGGTAAATGGAGCATTAAACTTTCTATGATTTTAACTACAAAAATATCATAAGAGAATAATTTTACTAAAAAGAGTTTTCTAAAAAATGCATTTCAATTTCAAGTGGAATTACCCATCTTAAGGTTTTAGGTGATTTTAATGGTGAGGGTCATGAAAATAGTTTCAAAGGAAGGTGATTTTAATGGTCATGAAAAGAGTTTCAAAGGAGACCTTGCCTATGAAAGAGGAAAAATTATATGAAAAAACTAAATGATGAAGTGCTCTAAGAAAACTCACACATCCTATTGTGATAAAGAAGGTCATTTTCTTAGTTTTGAGGGTTAGTTCAAATGATTGTGTGACACACATGATATTTTAGATATTTTATCCTAGAGATAAGGAGGTCACAGGATTGACTCTGGATTGACTCTCTTGATGCACATAGGGTTAGAAAAAATGTTGGTTTTTTAACACAAAAATATGAAGTCTCAAGTTAGATTTTTTTTTCAAGGTTTCATAAAGAAGTACATACATAGATCATGGGAAAACAAATTTTTTTTTAACACAAAAATATGAAGTTTCAAGTAGTAAAGTTCTTCTTGTGGGTTTCATAAAGAAATAATATTTTTAACATGTTGTGCTAATGTATTTTAAATTTTAAATTTTGTTTATGGGATAAGAGATCCTAATGTAAGGATTTGACTACATAGTGTTTAAAGGTCTATATAACCTATGGTTTAATGTATATTTAGAAAGACCACAAATTTTCAATAGTTATACTTATTTAAATTGTCAAAAAAATTCTATAAAATTGACTATTCCAATAATTTGTTTAGAAAATTTAAATAGAAAATCAATATTTTAGAAACAAAAATTTCCCTTTTATTTATTTTTTATTAACTGTATCTATATACAATTCCTTGGAGCTATGAGCTTCTCTCTTATGACCAAATAACATATTCATCTTTTGTTCAAGATTGAAGATCTAACGGACTATGGAACATCCATTTTTAACCTATTTTGAGGAAATTTTCTTTATAAGTGTCCACTGTTAACATAAAAAGGATTTCAACATAATCTACCAAATGTCAATAAATCCATCTCCCAATTTCTATTTCCATATCACTTCTTTTGTTTAGAAAACCTTTTAATCTATATAAAGTAATCTACCCATACAATTTCCTATAGCCTTCAAACACCTCTATTTCCACAATTCTAAAGATAGGGAAGGGAGTCTAGCCCATATGAAAACAACTACAAATAGATTCCCTTTTTAGGGGAAGGATAAGATTGTCATAACACTCGTCAACACTACATTGAAAACAAGATTTAGCAGATGTTTTAGAAAAATAACTTCTCATTGTTCTTCTATTAGAGAGGACTCTCGTGGAAGCGAGCTAGCTAATGATAAGAAAAGGTTATCTCCACAATGTGCCTCAAAAAATCAACACAAGCTAGTGCATTTTTATAACAAATACAATGACTCTCTCCCTCTCTCTACACACACCAATTCAAAAGTTGGTAACAATACTCTAATAATATATACAAACCAATTCAAAATATAACATCTCATGTTTTAATATTGTAAAATACAATATTAAAAAAAAATGGGGAGATACATACTAAACATATAAATCCACCACCTCTCATTAAACATAACATATAAATGCATCAACTCTTGTTAAACAATATCTAACACTCATATGTTTAGATAAATGGTGCACCACATTGAGGTTAAATAAAAAAAATTTGAAATTTGGCTTAAACAATTCTAATTTATAAAAGTGCATTGATGTGTTTTTTAACAATCACATTGATGCTTTTATATATATAAGTGCAAATTACAAAAGCAATTTAAAGAAGTTCTAGCCCCTGTTCAAATTTTGTAAACAAAATATTATAAAATAATGCCACATGGTATATACTAAATATAACAACACACCAATGCACACTAAACACAATGAAACACCTATGCATGTGGGTAAATGGAGCATTCCATGTAACTATATGCGAGTTTTTCCATGGAATCTTTTTATGATATTAACAACATAAATATTATAAGAATGTAACTTTACTTTAAAAAAAAAAATTTTTTTTGATAAAAAATACATTTCAATTTCAAAGTAGAATTACTAACAAACTCTAACTATAATTGAATTGTAATTTTCCACATTTTACTCTAAAAGCTTTTAAGATAACTTATTATGTTATATATATATATATA
>ML788652.1:303415-329232 GCA_009831015.1 Picea engelmannii
AAATATTACAATATAAAAATAAAAATATATAATCATTGTTTTAAACAATTATTTGTATTAAATCCAACATAGATCTTTCTTAATAGATCCATTTCCCAACTTATCTTGGATTAATACAGATCTAGAGTGGTTTAATACATTAATATTAAAGTATTATAAAATATTGATATTATAAAATATTTTAAAATTATGGATATATATTTTAATATATTAATATATTTTATAACCTTAGTAACCACTATTAATTAAAACTAGAAAAAGTCTAAACAAAAAAAAATGAAACATAGGGAAAATCTAAATAGGGAGGGTGTATAGAGGGGGGGGGGAATTAATGGAGAAACTATAATATAGTTTCTCCATTAATTCCCCCCTCCCTCCCACCCTCTAATAGGGAAAGTCTAATTAAAACATAGATCCATCTCCCAACTTATCTTGGCTTAATATGGATCTAGAATAGTTTAATACATTAATATTAAAGTATTATAAAATATTTTAAAATTATTAATATATATTTTAATATATTAATATATTTTATAACCTTAGTAACTACTATTAATTGAAACTAATTGAAACTAATTGAAACTAGAAAAAGTCTAAATAGAAAAAATTCAAACCTATATATATATAATTTTTTTTAGTAAAGTAAATTTAATCGACTGGTTTTATTTGCTAAGCTTTTTTAGTTCAATACCTTTACAGTGAGTTACCTTGATTTTAGTCAAGAGAAAACACCTAAACACATTTCTAACAAACAATATATATATGATAAGTATAAAATGTAAAATATTTTTTTTTGTTTTGTTTGTTAATTTATGCGGGACCTGTTGGCTACGCGATTATCCTGTGGCTTGAGAAACCGTCAAAATATTAATAATATTTATTTTAAGATATTTTTCCCTCAAATCATATTAATAAAATTAGAATACAATTTTTTTTATTAATAACATCATAATATACATTTATGTAACTACTGTTTTAAAAAAATTATATAATTAATGATTAAGTGTCAAAAGTTATTTTTGTTATTAAAGGATGATAAGTATTTATAGAGTTATGTGATCACATACCATGTAAGGTCTCTTTCCTTATACAATCAAGTGTTTTTTGTTATTAAATTGCTAATCATACATTGATATTTATATTTTAAAATTTATTTAATTTATTATTTTAAATGTTTTAATATTTTTATTATTCCTCAAATTGGATATCTAAGTTGATTACATCAAATTCAAAATATATTAATTTTACTATTTTGTAATCAAAGTTGGCTAGATGGCACATTGAGTAGAATTACCTATGGGGATGACAACTAGAAAGTTATCCTTGGTCATTTTATCGAGAATCTTCAAATGCTCTTAATGTGGCACTTTTTATTAGTTCATAAAGGAAAAATGATAGAAAGACTACCAACTTGGGATGGTTAGGTGTTTGTTTTATTCATCAATGAAAAACGATAGAAGGATTACAACTTCAATTATATTAACATCACATAATTCTTTTTAGAATTCATCAAAGTGATTCAACTTTCTATTAATTCTATATGGAAAGGTACAATTTAATCATTTGATTTCCTAAGTGTCCATAGTGTGCTTTTGTTATTCCTCATATTAGCATAGTTGTAGGAAATACTATTATTTTCATGTCCATCCTTTAGCCATATCATTCTATAGATTTTGAGAGGTTTGATAGGTTCTTCCAACTCCTTTATCTCTCCTTTTTTTATTCAAAGAACATACAACCCGAGTGAGCCTAATGGTTAAGAACATATGTTTCCTCCTAAGAGGTCACAAGTTCAAATCTAGAGGGGGGTAGGGTATGTATACCTCCGTAGACTTTACCAGTCAAATCGTTGGGCGGAGGGGGTCCCTTGTCCCACAAACAAGGGGTCTCATACACCAATTTGGTGTGGCTTAGCCGTGACCTTAAAAATATATTATTATTATTATTGTCCACATAGCTCTTTGAAGCTTCAATTCAACTTCTTCAAGGACCCCTTAATTTTATTTGTCTTTCCCTTGGTCCACTTTCAATAACTTTATTAATGTTTAATACTAAGTTATCCTCGAACCGTTTCATTACAAATTCCCCATCTTAATAAAAATGCTTCCATTTGTGAGTTACCAAATTCCTATATTCCTCATTGGTTGGCTAGAAGAAGTTGAATTTATATTGGGTACGCAGTTATTTATATCCTTTGTCAATCTGAAATAGTATAAGCCTATGATCGAGAGAGACCCCCATATCTATCCATGACCAAAGTCTTCCTTCTTTTCTAAGAGGTTTCTAGAAATCAAGAATCTATCAATCCTTTTTACTAACCCTTCAACTCCATTCCTATTATTCCTGCATGTGAAAACAACCTCCATGAACTCTACATCAATAAGCCTTTTCTCCCCTAATTTATTAGACAAAATACTATAGTAGTGAATCTCTCTACACTCCCTCACCTACATTTATTCCATCATCATTTAAAAATTCAATTCTTCCCACATATTAATTCATTCCTTTGAAATAGATTTTGGTCTAGGTTACCTTCCCACTATTTCTTTCTTTGAAAATACACACCATAAAAATTTTAAATAATAAAACTTCTTCAAAGACATTTTGAGAATAAATATGTGGAGATACTTGAGTTGAATAAGGAAGAGTAACTAAATTTTATAGTGTTCTACCATCTCATTACCAATCCCATTGATCTACCTACATAACCCAAAATTTCAAAATTCCATTGAGCAAACATTTGGCTTAAGTTCCTCCTAGCATCCTTAATACCCCGGGTTTTGAGCCCCATATTAAATAATGTATTTGTTAAACTGTTGAGAGGTCAGAGTGCCCAAACAATCAAAAGAGGCCAGTGTGCCTAAGAAATGCAATTTTTTGATCATTATTAATGATAAATACATCATTGACTGCTAGACAGACAAGGACTAGAGTTATAGGGGGATACGATTACACAAGAGAGGGGGCTTGAGGGGATAAACATTTGTTTTATATTTTTAAATCACCCATTTTTTACTAATGGAAGAAATCAATTACGTGAGCTTCTTGGGGGAAGGCCAATGGGTTCTTGATCCCCATGGATTTCATAAACCCACCCATGGTCTATTGAGGGGGTTCTCACATTCGTTGGTTCGTTCTCTCTCACTCTCGTTCTCGTTCTTTTTCTTCTGTTGGTTGGCTCACTCACACATTCATTCATTCACTCCTTCACTCACTTGCTCGATGTTCACCCTCTTGTGGAGATTGCAATTCATTAGTTCTCTCACTCATTCATCTTTCATCATGCATGTCTTAGCTTGGGAAAGGAAGACGAACTGCTGAAGTGCAACCATGGTATTATTGGTTGTATAGATTGCTGGTGTAATCCAACCATGATTTGAGACCTACATGTATGAGATGTGTGGTTTGTGTCCAACTTTGCTCACAACTACAAGTCCTAAGATTCCCAGCATGGAGATTCTGGACCAGCTGCACTGGAGCCCTGGACGGAGAAGGATTGCCTGAGGGACTGCGTGGCGGAGAAGGATGGGGGTCCATTCTCTTGGGTTGTGAAGGCTGGGTGATGTGGCAGGATGATGTCACCTGGGGTGACATGGACCTACCTTGTACATGCCATGTGTCATCTTATTTCATGGTTTTCACAGAACCTTTGGGTTAATTAGAACTTGACATGTGTCACCTGTAGAATGGGCCATGTGTCATCTCTATTGTTTCGCCACATATCACCCCTTGGGGCATAGTTATTGATGAGACTCTGGAAGTTCGGAGGTTCGACAGTTCAGGAGTTTTGAGGTTTATGGTAGGAGAAACCTCCAAAGACTGAAGTAGTCGAGGTCATGGAGCATTGGAGTGACGTGACATGCTGATGTCACCGAAGGTGATGTGGATCCACCTCATGCGTTCCATGTGTCATCCTATTTTATGATATTCATATACCCTTTGTGTGAGTTATGACTTGACACATGTCACTTGTAGTTTATGCCACATGTCATCTCTATATTCTCGACATGTATTACGCATGGTGCGTAGTGCTGATGCGACTCCGACAGTTCGAAGATTCGACACCCGGGGATAAAGGAGTATTTAGTTGTAAGAACCTCCGAAGCACGAAGCTCCAGAGAACTTCTCTAGTTCGGCGTTTGGAGGGAATGTAGTGTGATGAGGGTGAAACCCCCCTGAAGCTTGAAGTCCCGAAGCTCTGGATAAGTGTTTTTCAACCAAGCACAAGGTCATATCCGTGGTCACATGCAATTGAGAGTTGAAGCAAAAAGGGCTAATGACCGATTTTTTTTTGTTTTTGAAGAAGGAAAAGCACTAAGGAAGGATTTGGCCCACGGTTTCGAGCCGTGGTCACTTGGGAAAGTGGTTTGAAGGAAGTGCTTGGGCAGAATTGAATTATGTATCGTCCAAGGGATAACATGGAAGTGTTATATATATATATATATATATATATATATATATATATTCTTCATGAATTGGAAGGACCTGTAGCATTTGTTTGGCAAAGTTTGTTTATCATATGCTTAACTCTCACAAAATGGTCACTTGCACATTTTCCAGAATTAAGGGGTTTAAACATATCAACTTAGAATGTGTATTCGAGAAATGGAAGAAGGTGAGGGAGCCTCCATCCATGATAAAGAGGTCGAAGGCCAGAATACCAGAGTTGGTAATTCGTAGATGGAATCCAACAGACACAAGGGCCGAGGGGAGCAAGAAACATTGATAGAAACTGTGAGAATCCTGAAAATAGAAGTGCAGAGCTACAAGGAAGACAATGAGAGGTTGATGAGAGAGAAAAGTCGGATAAATGCCCAAGTGCTGCAGATCTTAAATTAGTTGTAGAGACAATCAAAGAATGGCCCAAAGCAAGAGGAGGTAGGGATGTATCATGAAAGAAGGGATAACCACAGGAAGGCTGGTTATTCAAGAAGTGCTAGCAGAACTCATATAAATCACTCACCTCCTTACTCAGCAAGAAGGTCTTATGCATCTGAAGATGCCATAAGTAGTCTAAAGGTGTCTCCCACTAGGCACCAAAGAAGAAGGCATGAATTGGATAGTTTGAAAGGAGAGATGAGGAAGCTTAAGCCACCATGCTTTGATGGTGAAAGAGAAAGAGAAGATGATGCCAAAGCATGGTTTCTTGGACTCAGGAGATATTTCCAATTGCATAACTATTCATCAAACCTAGAAGCCAGAATTGCCACCTACCATTTACATGGGAAAGTTTCTATGTGATGGGATCAACTGAAGCAAGTTAAACATATTAATGAGAATACGATAACTTGGAAGCAGTTCAAAAAGTATTTCCAGAAGGAGTACCTCTCAGATCATTTCTATGACAAGAAAATGCAGGAGTTCTTTGAACTCAGGCTGGGAAGCATGTCCATGGAAAAATATGAGAAGAAGTTCTTGGGGTTGTTAAAGTATGTAGGATTCATAAATGATGAGAAGTTGAAAGTACAAAGATTTCGAAGTGGACTGCCGACCTTTTATAAAGAAAATATTCGGTATTATGAGCCCAAGACCTTGAATGAAACCATTAGGAAGGATAAGTACCTATATGACCAAGGCCAGGGTAGAGAATCCATGTAGAAGTATTGGAAGGATAAGAAGAAGGAGAAGTATGATTAGAGGAGGAGGGGATTCAAACCTCCTTTCAATAGAAATGAGCCTAATAAAAATCATCAAGATCAATATGCCAAGGATGAATCCAAGAAAGACGACTCTTTGGGAAAAAGGGGAAGACCACCAATCCAATGTTGGGGGTGCAAGGAAGATCACATGTACAAAGCTTTCCCACACATAAAGGATAGAGTGAAGACTATGCACAACATCCAAGAGGATACCACAATCGAAGACATGGGAAGAATTTATGCAACCTTAGATGATCACCAGGAAAAATACCAATCCAACATGATCGAGGTGGAAGGTAAGATCATAAATCAACATGTTTCTATTTTAATTGATTCAGGAGCAAGTCATTGTTACATTTATCCTAAAATAGTTGATAGATTACATTTGGAGAAAAGTAAGGTTGGGAAATCAAGTTTGGTTTAGCTAGCCACTGGAACCAAAAAGAGAATCCATGATATGGTCATAGGTTGTTCCATAAGTCATAAGGGTGTGAATACTAGTGCTGATCTAAATAACATACCATTGGGGTCTTATAATATTCTATTTGGAATGGATTGGTTGGAAAATCATCATGTTGTCTTAGATTTTCATAACAAGACATTTACATGCCTTGATGGAGATGGAAAAAAAAGGACTGTGAAAGGAATTCCAAGACCCATCTCTATATGGGAGATTCTAGCCTTACAGATGAAGAGATGTTTGAGAAAGGGATGTCAATTGTATGCAACCCATGTGGAGGAGCCAAAAAATACCAAGGGGCCCAGCCTTGAATAATTCTGAGTACTACAAGAATTCGAGGATGTATTCCAATAAATACCAGGGTTGCCGCCAAAAAGGGAGATATATTTCTCCATTGATTTAGTGCCAGGAGTTTCCTCGATGTCAAAAACACCTTACTGAATGAGTACACCAGAGTTAAAATAATTACAAATGTAGTTGGAGGAATTGTTGAAGAAAGGGTACATACGTCGAAGTGTTTCACCTTGGGGAGCACCAGTAATCTTCATAAAAAATAAATTTGGGACCTTGAGGATGTGTATTGACTTTCAAAAGCTGAATATGTCCACCATGAAGAAAACGTATCCTCTACCTAGAATTGATGACCTCTTTGATCAACAAAGAGGAGCAAAGATATTTTCAAAGATATACTTGAGATCAGGATACCATCAGGTAAGAATCAAGGAAGAAGACATCCATAAGACAACCTTTAGAACCAAGTATGGGCATTATGAATTTGTAGTGGTGCCATTTGGACTAACGAATGCACCAACTATATTTATGTGCTTAGTGAATGGCATATTCAGAGATTACTTGGATAAGTTTGTCATAGTATTCCTAGATGACATACTTGTCTATTCTAAGTTAGAGGAAGAGCATGAACATCACCTAAGTCTAATATTTCAAGTGCCAAGAGAACATCATTTGTATGCCAAGCTGAGTAAGTGTTCTTTTTACCAAGAACAATTCCATTACTTCGGACACATTATTTCAGAACAAGGCATAGGAGTGGATCTAGAGAAGATTGAAGCCATTAGAGGAAGGCCAACACCCAGGAATGTTTCAGAAGTCATATCTTTTATGGGGTTAGCTAGTTATTATAGAAGATTCATAGTAGGGTTCTCTAAGATTTCTCATCCCATCACTTCTTTGCAAAAGAAGTGAATTAAATTTCAATGGACATCTAAATGTGAACAAAACTTTAATTTGTTGAAGGAATTACTTACTAGTGCACCTGTATTAAAGATTGTTGACCCAAATGAAAGTTTTGTGGTATGCACAGATGCATGTAAGGAAGGGCTTGGTGGAGTCCTCACTCAAAATGGGCATGCCATTTTTTATGAGTCCAAAAAGATTAAAGAACATGAGAGGAACTATGCCACACATGACTTGAAGCTTGCTACCATTGTTCACACATTGAATATGTGGAGGCATTATCTCATGGGAAAGAGATTTGAATTGAGAACAAACCATAGTGGTCTGAAGTATCTTTTTGAACAACCAAATTTGAATGCCAGGCAAAAAAGATGGATGGAATTTTTAAGTGAATACGATTTTGATATCAAGCATATAAAAGGAAAAGAAAATAATTTTGCCGATGCACTTAGTAGAAGAGTGCATCTTATGCATGCTACAACTGTCAGTATGCATCAATTAGACTTGAAGAGCATAATTTTAGATGATGTTGTTATAGATCAACATTACCTATATGTAAAGGAAAGATTGCAGCAAGAGGATGTACAACAAAAAATGAAAGAGTATGAGATGAAGGAAGACACATTACTTATGCATAAAAATATAATTTATGTTCCTAGTTCTGAAGAAATTAGGAATCTGGTACTAAAAGAAATGCATAAGGACATCTCGATTACCAGAAAACAATTACATAAATAAGAAGCCATTTATTTTGGTCGGGAATGAAAAAGGATGTTGCTGATTACATCACCAGATGTATGGAATGTCAGAAAGTGAAGGCTGAGCATAGGCACCCAACGTGTTTGCTTTCTTTTTTATACAACCATTACCAATTCCAAAAAAGAAGTGGGAAGTGATAACCATGGATTTTATAACTAAATTGTGTAGGACAACAAGGAAACATGACAACAAGGAAACATGATTCAATCATGGTAGTGGTTGATAAATGGACAAAGGTTTCTCATTTTGTTCCTGTGGAAACAACTCATACAACAACTAATATTGTAGAAATTTACATGAGGGGGATTGCTAGATTGCATGGGATACCTAAGACAATTGTCTTGGACAGAGACACAAAGTTTACCTCAAATTTCTGGAAGGGATTATTCAAAGGATTTGGTACAAATTTGAACTTTAGCACAACATGCCATCCATAGTCAAATGGGCAGACATAGAGAGTCAACTGAGTAATTGAAGACATGTTAATAATGTATGTGATAGATAAGCCATCTAAGTGGGAGAATTACTTGCACTTGGTTGATTTTGATTATAATAATGGGTATCAAGATTCATTGAATATGAGTCCATTTGAAGCTTTGTATGGTAGGAAATGCAATACTCTAGTGAGCTTGGACAACCTAGAAGATAGAGTGGTACTTGGGCCAGAGTTTCTAAGGGAAATAGAAGACCAAATGGTTAAGATTAAGAAAAATTTAAAGGCAACTCAGGATAGACATAAAGTTTATACAGATAAGAATAAGACAACAAGAGAATTTGAAGTGGGGGAGCATGTTCTTTTGAAAGTAAATACCAAGAGGAGATCTTTGAAGTTGGGTAGTTGTACAAAGATGTCAGCCATATTATGTGGCCCATTTGAGATATTGGACATAATAGGGCCAGTTACATACATGCTTGCATTGCCTATTTCCATGAATGTGCATAATGTATTTCATGTCTCTTTGCTAAGGAAATATGTACATGATCCTAACCATGTTATTGATTAGCATCTGATTCAAGTAGAGACAGAAGGAGACTTTCAAGTCCAACCAACGCGAATATTGGACAAAAAAGTCAAAATGCTCCGTAATCGAGTTATAGAGCTAGTAAAAGTTCAGTGGACCTGCTACGGTCCTGAAGATGCTACCTGGGAGTGTGAATATGCCATGCAGACGAAGTACTCACATATTTTTGAATAAATTTTGAGATTTTGATCTATGTTTTGTATATGCACTGAGGATAATGCCAAAATAAGGGGGAGGGAATGTAACACCCCGGGTTTTGAGCCCCATACTAAATAATGTATTTGTTAAACCGTTGAGAGGTCAGAGTGCCCAAACAATCAAAAGAGGCCAATGTGCCTAAGAAATGTAATATTTTGATCATTATTAATAATAAATACAACGTTGGATGCTAGAAGGAAAATGACTAGACTTATAGGGGGATATGATTCAACAAGAGAGGGGGTTTGAGGGGATAAGCATTAATTTTATATTTTTAAATCACCCATTTTTTTCTAATGGAGGAAATCAATTACACGAGCTTCTTAGGGGAAGGCCAAGGGGTTATTGATTCCCGATAATTTCATAAACCCGTCCCTGTTCTATTGGGGGGCTTCTCACATTCATCGATTCTCTTGTTTGTTGGTTCGTTCTCTCTCTCACTTTCGTTCTCATTCTTGTTCTTCTGTTGGTTGCCTCACTCAAGCATTCATTCATTCACTTGTTCACTCACTTGCTTGATGTTCACCCCTCTTGTGGATATTGCACTTCATTCTTTCCCTCACTCATTCATCTTTCCTCATGCGTGTCTTGGCTCAAGAAAGGAAGATGAATTGCTAAAGTGAAACCATGGTATTATTGGTTGTAGATATTGTTGGTTTAATCTAGCCATGATTTGAGACCTGCATGTCTGAGATGCGTGGTCTATGTCCAAATTTGTTCACAACTAAGAGTCCTGAGAATCCTAGCATGGAGATTATGGACCAGCTGCACTGGAGCCCTGGAAGGAGAAGGAATGCCTAAGGGACTGCTTGGCAGAGAAGGGTGGGGGTCCATTCTCTTGGGTTGTGCAGGCTGGGTAGAAGAGAGATGGGTACTTGGATTGTTGTGGGTGATGGGAAGCCTATGAGAGCTTGAGTGATGATTGGTTTGGGAAGCTGAGTAACACTCTAGAACCATCCTTGTGGATTCATAGCCCTAGCTCGGGGGTGACATTGTTGTTGAGACTTGGAACATCATTTTCTATGGTTGGGTGGAATTCCCTTGGTCTGCAGTTAGAAAATGGTTTTTCTTATATAAAAGATAAGTGCTCTCTGTCATGGTATTACTTACCTGTGTATTATTTATTCCATTGTGTATTTAATTATCATTGAATTCAATATTTAGAGTATGCATGCTTGTTGGTTATGGATGTGAATGTTGTATGCTTCATTGTTTTTATGTTTAGGATGAACCTTGATCAATGCATGCAAATCTTTCATGCATCCTTTCTATCTAAAGTTTGAGAAGCATTCAAATTAGTCTAGATAAGGACTGGTTGTTAGCGTTCCCGACCTGTGAGTGGCTGGGTATATTACAAATTGGTATCAGAGCCTAGTTCCAACACTAAGCCTGGATGGGCTATGCAAATTGAGATTGAAGCCAAAGTTTCACAGAGAATTTAAGTTGCAGAATGCTAGAAGGTGTTGAGAGCACACCTTAACTGTGTTTGAAATCTCAGGAGGTGTAGCGGTTCGGGAAACCGCAATGGTCATAGGATCTATTCAAGAAGTGTCTGAATCCTTCGCAATCACTAGATTTGGGAAATGAGCGTAGTGGTTAAACCCTCAAGTCTTTCAGACTTCGTTGCTTTGACAATTGTTTTAGTCCTTGATGATAAGAAGGTAAAATCCTTGAAGCTCTGAAGTGCCATAGTGAATATATGTCATAGATTACTAGGAGGGGTACTTGACCATTGGATTTGTGATCCGGATTATTTTCGGCACGAAATGAGAGCGAAGATATAATAAAGAAATGCACAGAGATATTGCAGATATTCAATAATATAACATGAATGTATCAGAGATGCAACCATAAACACAAATATACAGTAATACACGATTTCTATTAATCAGAGAAATGTACAGAGACTGTAAAAATACAGAGTGAAAGACTCGCTAGAATGGTGGCAGCTTATCTCTAAGAAGAGATGTGACGGCTACTTGCATTCGCAAGAAGATGATTACAATGAGGCTCTAAAGGCCCTTTTACAATAAACGGGAATTCCAAAAGTCCTAGACATCCAAAAATCTAACCCTAGGAGATGAAGCGCCAAAATTCATGTGGGCCCCGTTTGGGTAAGTGAGTACATCAACTTCCCGGGGTCGTAACTTTTGCATACGATCTCCGTTTTAGGCGTGTGATAGCTCGTTGGAAAGGTATTGTCGAGGAGATTCATTTTGGGGGATCAATAATGCCTTAGGATATCATTGAGAACCTCGATCTCGAAAAACCTTCATTTGGACCCTCAAAATGGCCCCAGAAGTTAAAACCTGCTAAAAATAGTAAATTGCCAAAATGGCCAGAAAACTATTTTGAGCCATTTGCAAAAGGTGGGTGGCCACCGATATCCACCTAGATCAATTTTGCCAAGGATATATTCGGGTTTTTGGATCAATAATAGATCAGGAGGTGAGGAAGAGTGGGGAAGCTCATATCCCATCCGTCATATCTGTGCATGAACGAGTGTGAGCCGTAGATATTACCGCAGTTCAGAGGTTCAACACTCCAAGAGAAGCAAGACCTTAAGCTGCTAGGAAGAAAATATTTCGAAGTCCCGAAATTCAGATAAAATATGGATTTTTCATGTTTGAAGACACATGTCCACAGATTGGCAAGTATTCAGGAATTCCATTTTTGGCAGTTTGAGGGTTGGGTGGTGTTCAACAGTGAAACCCTTTGAAGCCCAAATTCTCGGAGCTCCTGATGACCACAGATCTCTACATAAAACCTGGACCGTTGATCTTCAAACGATATGGGGGTTCGTCGCTTCAACATTTAGAGGAATTGTGATGTGATGCTAGGAAATCCTCTGAAGTCTGAAGCCCTGAAGTGTAACATCCCACTCTTGCG
The DNA here is from genome assembly GCA_009831015.1 of Picea engelmannii. NCBI lineage: Eukaryota > Viridiplantae > Streptophyta > Pinopsida > Pinales > Pinaceae > Picea > Picea engelmannii. The sequence continues at coordinate 315,577 of ML788652.1, forward strand.
CACACTGAGCGAACTTATTCTTTGAGGACACTTGGTTGCAAGTGATTCATATTTTTATACTATTGGCCATTTGATTATGATTATGAGATATTATGGATATGATGATATGTTATTTTGTTGTATTTACATAGATAGGTGCTATTGACTGGGTTCTCCTGGGTGTGCAGGATTTTGGACATTGAGGATGCAGAGGCATTGATGATACCCCTTGGAATCCAGATCGAGTTAGGGAGTGGACTGTTGGGTTTGAATGTTGTTGACGTGACATATGTACATATTATTAGATGTTATGATGATTTATTATTATTGTTGACATGATTCGTTGATGGATGTAAGCTGACGATAGCTTGTCGACCAGACTCATATGTGGAGTAGAGGGGTCACAGACGACAACTGGAGACTTTGAGGGAGAGGTGTGGCGGCAGCCCTGCCACATCCTACTAGCACTCCCGTCATGGCTCAAACTATAGGTTAACAATTACCTAGTTTGAGAAGACCCATGATGCCATGAGGGAAGAATGTGACAGTCCCTCACGATGATTCTAAGAGGCACGCAATAAGGCAGGGGCATTATTCATTAGAGGCCCTTAGTCTCCCACAAGATCACCTGGCGGACTATTGACTCCAGGGGTTTGACGTCTACCAAATTCAGTCAAGAGGCGAGTGGCACCCTTGGAAAACGTAGTGTGTCTTGAAGGGAACGTTGCACAAATAAAACAAAAAGAGGCAAGTGGCACCCTTGGAGCACGTAGTGCATATTGAAGGGCACGTCGTACAAGGAAAACAAAAAGAGGTGAGTGACACCCTTGGAGCAACTAGTGTGTCCTGAAGGGCACATCGTGATTTTAACTGGTAAGTGAATAGAACTAGTCGTCCTTAAAATGAATGATGTGATAAGTAAGATTTAAAAACAATTTTTCCTAATAAAAAAATTTGTCGCCCAACCTAGAGAAATTAAAACCTAGGACTAAGTAGAACTTGTGATAAAAAAAAATAACAAATAAACATGTAACAATAATGGGGGGTAAGAAATTCAAACTTATTTATTAAAGTCAAAATTATAATCGAGGATTAATTAAAAAAAAAAATGGTAATGGTTGTTTTTATCTACTTTTGCTAAATTAATTTTTAGTTAAAAAGAAAAGAGGGTAAATGGTTGTTTTATCTACACTTGCTAAATTAATTTTTAATTAAAACGGAAAAAGGGTAAAATGGTTGTTTTATCTACACTTGCTAAATTGATTTTTCAGTTAAAAAGGAAAAAGGGGGAAACTTAAAAGAAATAGGAAACTTAAAGAAAAAGGGAAACTTATAGAAAAGGGGAAACATAAGGAAAAAACTGAATGTCTAACTTAGTAAGGAATCTTGCCTTTAGAACTTTCTAATTATGAACTCAACAAGGAATTAAGAAACGCATAAGTCATTTAAGAAGTGTAAGAGAATTTTGGGACACCGAGGAGCATTTTTAGGAATGATTTAGGTGGGTGAGGGAAATAAGAATATTTGATTAATTAATAAAATTGATTTTTTGGTGCAAGTAGGGGACAATGACATGTGTACGAGGGAGGTTTTTCCTAATTAAAATTAATGAAAAATGAATTTAATGAGAATTTGGGAAACTAATTTCTTAAAAACTCTATAAAAAGGAAGGAGGAGGAGGAGTATGGATCTCATCTTTTTGCGTAACGTTATGTTGCTGAAATTTTTATCTTGATTGAACTTTCTCTTGTGGGAGTTGGGATACCCAACTCGGGTAACAAGTGGTAGCTCGACCTTGCGAGGTGATTTGGGTGCTAGTATTCTCTGGTATGTGTGCATGGCCCCTTTGCGGCTCGGGGTGATAAGGGGGAAGAAGAGTACCCCTAGAGTTGGCTGGGAGGTACTGGTGAGGTTACATCGGTTGGAAAGCGAGAGCTGGACGGAGCGTGCATGGGACAACAACTTCGGAGCATTCACGTTTGGCTAAGGTATGCCTGTTATTTTTCCATGCTCGGTTGAAGATTTCATTGCCATGAGATTTCTTGCACTTGCTTTCCTATGGTATTTGTAATCCCCTTTCTTGTTGTATTTTGAATTGATTTCCCGTGGCGAACCCAACCTAAGATTGCAATGACTTCTTTGTGTTTGTTTTAATTGATTAATGTGAAGAAAAATTGAGTTTTTATCTTCTCTCCCTTATCCCTTTAGTTCTTAGTACGTGCCTGAGCAGTCGGTCAGGAGCTGAATCGACGGTTGTCACTCTGGTGTTTAAAGACTTACAGATTCAAATGCCCTGCTTTCCTGTGCATGGATAATAAGTGAAGGACAAATTTCGCCCAATTATCGAACCCTTACTTATCTCTGTGTTTTCTCTAATGATTAACCCCTAATCTTTGCGCCTTCTTGTGAATGAGTATCTCTGCGTCTTGATTAATTAAAACTCTGATTTTCTCTGCGTTTTTAATTTCTTAAACTTTGGTAAATATCTGTGTTTTGGATTGATAAAACTCTACGTTTGTGAATGATAACCTCTAACTTTTGAAGGCTCAATATCTGCGTTTTTGGATTCATAAAACTCTGCATGTTTGAATGATAATTCCCAACGTTTGGAATGGTAAAATCTCTGCGCATTTTTTTTTTTTATGTTATGGCTGCGAATTTATACAAAACACCATTAGAACTTTTTATTTTATGATATTTTGTATACTCATTTAAATAGTCAAATCAGGGTTTTGTTAACACTTGCCTACTAATTTAAATACTCGTTTTGTATACTGCGCAAGTGCAAGACCAAAACACCATACGCTACAACACTAAATTGATTTCTTAATTTTACCGGTAGATTAATTAACTATAGCAATTGCATGAATGGCAAGTAGATAAAGCTACATATTAATTTCCTATCGGTTGCATTGTGGAGGATATCAAATTCCCATATATTTGTTTTGGTTGGAACTGTTGGTACAAGTACTTTTGGTTAGAACTGTTGGTACAAGTAAATAGATCAATTGGCATCTGTTTGGTCACTGGAATAACATCTCAACATGTACGTTGCGTCAAAAATTCAGTTACCGGTACAACCAGGATTCGACCTCCTGCAGAGAATCACAGAATATTGCCTCAGACATTCAGTTTAATGTATGGGAAGCACATGCAACTTGAAGGTCCACGCCAATACGATTTGGGTAATCATCCACAACGTTTCCTTACCTACTTGATGCATTTTAATGAGGCTCACACAACGATTCTTTTGGTTATTGGGCGATTGATTTAAAGCATACTCAATCAAAAAATAATTGGCAGATACAACCAAGAAAATCACTCTCAAGGCCATATTTGGCGTTGCTGTGAATTAATATATATTCAATAATTAATGGACAACGAATTACTTAATACAGGGAATCAATGGACAACATTATTCAATAAACTTGTGAACTAGGCTAGACAATGCTAGGAAACATATATTTAGGTTGCGTTTTCGTCCCATATATCATATAGACAATGTGATTATTAGACAACATGAATATATATATCAATATGTGGGACAACGTGAATATTGATATGTTAATATGTTGGACAACATGAATATTGATATCAATATGTTGGACAACGTGAATAATTATATCGATATGTGAATATTGATTTGTTTTGCATGTGAATATTGAGACATTGATATTGATATGTTGGACAACGTTTATATATTGATGACAAGGACTCTATATAAAATAGACAACAAATTTCTATATATAATCGATAGCAGATTTTATATATGATAGACAACATTTCCTATGATGACAACAATGATATATTAGACAACAATAATATAGCCAACAATAATATAGATAGTAATAATATAGTGATATATTAGACAACAATAACGTGTATTTAGACAACAACATCGAATATTTAATAGACAACGTAGTTCATTTATATTATGTTAAGTAGTTCAAATATTAATAGACAATGTAGTTCAATTTTTAATGTTAAGTAGTTCACTTATATTAATAGACAACGTATATTGATTATGTTAAGTAAATATAGTAGTTCACTTTTTAGTGCAAAAAAAAAAACAAGTAGTTATTCCATAAATGGTAAAGAAAGATCAGTTTAAGGAATGTATGATGCATGTTTAATCATGAAATTAATGTCAGGTATGATTGGTTAAAGATTAGATTCCTAGGCTCCATTAACCATGTTGATGTAGGATTTCTTTGGAATTTAAGGTGATGTATGATTGTTATAGTAGTCAGATTTCCCTTGTGTCTTGTCGACTTGTTGCTTGGGTGCTTGGGTATAGTCTTCATGTATTTTTGACAGTTATTTTGGTCTCCTAGCACGTTGGATTGTTCTTGGGTTATTGGTCTAGATATGTTATGTTGCACCATGGTTATTGTCACGCCTATCGCCTTGTGATGGCATGATTCCTGATGAGGGGATCATTGCGTGTCATGATGGATAGATGCGAATGATAACCTGGCCGGAGTCTTGTGCTTCCCGATGTGGGAGTATTGTTCATTGTAATTGATGTTGGTACTTGGTTCTATAACGCCTTAATGCATTTGGTTTTGCGCACCGTAGAGGTTTCTAGTTACTGGTCATCGAAGCCATTGCGTTAGGTTTGTTGATGTTGACCTTTAACTTGTAGGCGTTGTCTTGCTTGTGTCCGGTGGGTAGCCATTTTTATCGGTCCATTGATTATTGCATGTTTTGTCCAGTTGCATGATGGGCTAGTGTGTTGGGTAGTTGTTTCCTATTGCCTGAATGCGCAAGTTGTGTTCGTCGTCAAGTTGTGTTGATTAATTGTTGGTGTTGATTTCCTTCCTGCTTAGAAATATTTTTTTTTTCTTTGTGTCACATGTAGTCGTAACGATGGGGGTCGTTACATATGGTATCAGAGTGGGTTCAACACTGCGACTGTGGATCACCATGCTTTCCACTAATGTAAAACCTTGAGTAATAACCTAGCGCTACTTAAAACTTTAATGTGTCCATGCGATGATCTCGATTAGAGGATGGCTTAGAGGTTCTCAACGTGGTGCCGTGGAAGGAGGTGCAATGCCTCTAGTAGTTCCTGCACCCTCGTAGTATAAACCCAAGGGGGAGGAACAAGTCCTTGGGCTAGATTCGATTGCTGTAAGGGATGTCGGTGGCATGACAAGGTCCTTCCAGGGAATGTCAGAGGCCTTGATTCACAATCTGTACTAAGATGAGGCCAGGGCACCTGTACCCTTGAGGGTCCACAGTGCACCCCAACCAGTATGGTTAGCTTTCACCGAGAACTCGAGAGGGATAAGTTCTCAAGTCCACGAGTGTCGCAGACGGCTCAACCATCGAGGCATGGCTAGAGAGTAAGGCGATGTTCTTCTACTTTAGGTACCAAGAGTACTGGACCAAAGAAAGGGTGTTGGAAATGTGGGGAGCCACATTACCAGCATGACTGCCCAATGGAGAGGACCAGAGCATCTAGATCAGCCGGACCCACTACCGTGGGAGAGTTGGGCAAGGCCCATTAGATTCATGCAATGGTGAATAACCACCAGGCAGAGCACCAGTCGACCGTGCTCGAGACGTCAGGTAGCGTTGTTGACCAGACCCTTAACATTTTGATAGATTCAGGTGCTACCGAAAGTTATATTTCTGGTGCAGCGCTAAAAGGAATTTAAGGTAAAGGCAGTCAAACAAGATGAGTTTATCTTTGTAGAAATGACTTCAGGAGCCAAATAAAAGGTTGGAGGGAAGGTTACGGGCTGTAGCCTTAACCTGGGAGAGTTTCTCACCAGGGCCAACCTATACATCACGATCTTAGGATCTTATGACGTCGTGATCAATATGGACTGGTTGGAATCGCATGAGGCGATACTCAATTGTAAGATGAAACGATTAAGCTTGGTCGATGATGAGGGATAAAGACGCGTGATTATAGGTCGGAACTAGGGAGTTTCCCTAAGGTTAATCTCTTCCTTGCTACTACAGAAGAACATGCACAAGGGATGTAAGCTTTATGCGATCCATGCATTAAATGAGAAGGGAGTAACACAAGATATAGAATACCTTCCGGTGGTGAGAGATTTTGTAGACATATTCCCTAAGGACCACTGTGTTCTACAACACATCTTTACACACAACGACTTGAATGCGTGACAACGACATTGGTCGAAATTGCTTAGTGAGTACGATTTCAAGATTACTTACATAAAAGAAACATTGAACAGAGTGGAAGATGTGTTGAGTCAGAGACCATGCATATTTTCGGTGATGCCTCTTCAGACGAATCTACGTGAAAATATTCTAACTGTACAACACGACGATGAATGGTACAAAGAGGTCAAGGATTTTATTGGACAAAACACAATGATGGTACCGAAATTTGAAGGATTTACTATGGACCACGACAAATTATTGAGATTTAAAGGTCGAATTTACGTACCACCCAATGACGGGTTGAGAAGTTGATCTTAAATGAGGCTCATAGAGCATTGTACATACCTCATCTTGGAGTCACGAAGATGAGGGTAGACCTTAAACCCTTATTCTTATGGAAGTGATGAATGCATGCATAGTCAACTACGTGGCTAGATGTCTAGAATATCAACAGGTGAAGGCTGATCATAGACATCCGACAAGACTACTACAACCACATGCTATTCCAGAATTGAAACGGGAGGTCATTTTGATGGATTTCATTGTTGGATTGTCACTGACGGCAAGGAGACAAGACTCGATTTTTTTGGTAGTTGACACTCTGATGAAGAGTGCTCATTTTATTCTTGTGCGTACGACGTATCGGGCACCTGACATAGCTATATTTTTCATCAATAAGATTGTGAGGCTGCATGGCGTGCCTAAGAGGATTATATCTGATAGAGGATCGGTGTTTACTAGACAATTTTGGACCAGTTTCCAAGAGGCCTTGGGAACCCAACTCAACTTTAGTACCGCGTATCACTCAGATACAGACAGGAAGACCGAACGAAAAAACCAAATCTTGGAGTACATGTTGTGCATGTACGTGATGGACCATCAGAAGCATTGGGAATAATTCCTGCCACTAGTAGAATTCACATATAACAATAGTTACCAAAGAACCATTAAGATGGCGCCTTTCGAGTTCATTTACGGGTGACCGTGTCAAATGCCTTTGAGTTGGTATCGGCTTGAGGATGGGGTCCTGGTGTGGCCAGAAGTGATCCAAGAAATGGAAGATCAAATGCAAACAATAAGACAAAGGATCAAAGAAGCATAGGATCAATAGAGGAGTTATGTCGATGTGCATCGTGTCGACCGTAGTTACGAAGTTGGCGATCGAGTCTTCTTGTGGGTGAAACGACATAAGAGTTCGATCAAGTTTGGAAAGGGTGCTAAAATATCTCCTAGGTTCATGGGACCTTTCGATATTGTGGAAAAGAAGGGGCCCATGGCATATCGACTAGCCTTGCCTGATTCTTTTAGGCGTATGCACGATGTTTTTCATGTATCTGTTTTGAGACATTATATTAGTAATCCTACACATGTTATTGACCTGAGTTCCTTTGCAGGTATCTGATGAGGGTGCAATCACAGCTAAGCCAATCCGCATCCTGGACCATCGAATTCGACAACTATGACATTGAACAGTAGATTAGGTCAAGGTCCAGTGGGACAACTATAGTCTGCACTCGGTGACCTGGGAGGACGCATATGATATGCATCAGTCGTTTCCATTTTTGTTTGATAGATAGACTTCCGATACTGTGATACACTTTATTTCGGCACCTATATACTATGAAACTTTGGGACGAAGTTTAAACCAAGAGGGGGTGTATGTAACATCCCTCTCTTATGTGCACTGAGCGAACTTATTTTGTGAGGAGACTTGCTTGCAAGTGATCCATATTTTTATACTATTGGTCGTTTAATTATGATTATGAGATATTATGGATATGGTGATATGTTATTTTGTTATATTTACATAGACAGGTGCTATTGACTAGGTTCTCCTGAGTGTGAAGGATTTTGGACATTGAGGATGCAGAGGCATCGATGATACCCCTTGGACTCTGGATCGAGTTAGGGAGTGGACTGTTGGGTTTGAATGTTGTTGATGTGACATATGTACATATGATTAGATGTTATGATGATTGATTATTATTGCTGACATGATTTGTTTATGGATGAAGGCTGATGATAGCTTGCCGACCAGACTCACATGTGGAGTAGAGGGGTGACGCACGACAACCAAATAATTTGAAGGAGAGGTGTGGCCGCATCCCTGCCACAACCTACTAGCACTCCCACCATGGCTCGAACTGTAGGTTAACAATTACCTAGTTCGAGAAGACCCATGATGTCGTGAGGGAAGACTGTGACAGTCGCTCACGTTGATTCTAAGGGGTGAAAAATAATCTAGGGGCCTTATTCCTTAGAGGCCCTTAGTCTCCCACAAGATCACCTGGCAGAGTATTGACTCCAGGGGTTTGATGTCTACCAAATTCAGTCAAGAGGCGAGTGGCACCCTTGGAGCACATAGTGTGTCTTGAAGGGCACATCGCACAAAGAAAACAGAAAAAGGTGAGTGTCACCCTTGGAGATCTTAGTGCATCTTGAAGGGCACACCATGCAAGGAAAACATAAAGAGGGGAGTGGCACCCTTGGAGCACCTAGTGCATCCTGAAGGGCACGTCATGATTTTAACTGGTATGTGAATAAAACTAGTTAGCCTTAAAATGAATGCTGTTATAAGTAAGATTTAAAAAAAAAAATTCCTAATAAAAAAAAATGTTGCCCAACCTAGTGAAATCAAAACCTAGAACTAAGTAGAACTTGTGGTAAAAAAATAATAATAAATAAACATGTAACAAGAAGGGGGGGGGGTAAGAAATTCAAACTTATTTATTAAATTCAAAATTATAATGGAGGATTAATTTAAAAAAAAGGGGGGTAATGGTTTTTTTTATCTACTTTTGCTAAATTAAATTTTAGTTAAAAAGAAAAAAGGGTAAATGGTTGTTTTATCTACACTTGCTAAATTATTTTTTAATTAAAATGGAAAGATGTTTTGTATACTCATTTAAATAGTCAAATAAGTGTTGTGTTAACACTTGCCTACTCATTTAAATACTCATTTTGTATACTGCACAAGTGCAAGACCAAAACACCATATGTTACAACACTAAATTGATTTCTTAATTTTACCGGTAGATTAATTAACTATAGAAATTGCATGAATGCCAAGTAGATAAAGCTACATATTAATTGCCTATCGGTTGAATTGTGGAGGATATCAAACGCCCATATATTTCTTTTGGTTGGAACTGTTGGTACAAGTACTTTTGGTACAAGTAAATAGATCAATTGGCATATGCTTAGTCGCTGGAATAACATCTCAACATGTACATTGCGTCAAAAATCCAGTTACCAGTACAACCAGGATTTGAACTCCTGCAGAGAATCACAGAATATTGCCTCATACATTCAGTTTAATGTATGTGAAGCACATGCAACCTAAAGGTCCACGCCAATACGATTTGGCTAATCATCCACAATGTTTCCTTACCTACTTGATGCATTTTAATGAGTCTCACACAACAATTATTTTGGTTACTGGGCGATTGACTTAAAGCATAACCAATCAAAAAATAATTGGTAGATACATCCAATAAAATCACTCTCAAGGCCATATTTGGCGTTGTTGCGAATTAATATATATTCAATAATTAATGGACAACGAATTACTTAATACAACAAATTAATGGACAACATTATTCAATAAACTTGTGAACTGGGCATCGATCCATTTTTCTTAGCTTTTTAATTTCACTTTTAAAATGTATTTTACATAGTGATTCTGCTGGGAAGCGATCCATTTTTCTTAGAGTTTCAATTCCACCTTAAATGTATTTTACACAACGATTTCCCATAAATGATTATTGTTAGATGGCATAATTCTGAAAGCGATTTCCATAAATTTTAATTATGAGACAACAATATCATACATTTTATTTAGACAACGTTTATTTAGACAAATTTTTCTTCTAAATGTTAGACAACGTTTCCTTTTAAATGCTAGAAAACGTATCGATGCTAAGCGACATATATTTAGGCTGCGTTTTCATCCCATATATCATATAAACAACATGATTATTGGACAACGTGAATATTGATATCAATATGTGGGACAACGTGAATATTGATATGTTAATATGTTGGACAACATGAATATTGATATCAATATGTTGGACAACGTGAATAATGATATGTTGAATATTGATATGTTCTGCATGTGAATATTGAGATATTGATATTGATATGTTGACAAACGTTTATATATTGATGACAACAACTCTATATAAAATAGACAACAAATTTTTATATATAATCGATAACATAATTTTTATATGATAGACAACATTTCCTATGATGACAACAATGATATATTAGACAACAATAATATAGGAAGCAATACTATAGACAACAATAATATAGCGATATATTAGACAACAATATTGTGTATTTAGACAACAACATCGAATATTAATAAACACCGTAGTTCATTTATATTATGTTAAGTAGTTCAAATATTAATAGACAACGTAGTTCAATTTTTAATGTTAAGTAGTTCACTTATATTAATAGACAACGTATATTGATTATGTTAAGTGCATATAGTAGTTCACTTTCTAATGCAAAAAAAAAAACAAGTAGTTATTCCATAAATGGTAAAGAAAGATCAGTTTAAGGAATGTATGACGCATGTGGAATCATGAAATTAATGTGAGGTATGATTGGTTAAAGATTAGATTCCTAGGCGCCATTAACCATGTTGATGTAGGATTGCTTTGGAATTTAAGGTGATGTATGATTGTTATAGTAGTCATATTTCCCTTGCATCTTGTCGACTTGTTGCTTGGGTGCTTGGGTATAGTCTTCATGTATTTTTCATAGTTATTTCGGTCTCCTAGTGCGTTGGATTTTTCTTGGGTTATTGGTCTAGATATGTTATGTGCGCCATGGTTACTGTCACACCTATCGCCTTGTGATGACATGATTCTTGATGTGGGGATCATTGCGCGCCCTGATGGATAGATGCGAATGATAACCTGGTCGGAGTCTTGTGCTTCCCAATGTGGGCGTATTGTCCATTGTAATTGATGTTGGTACTTGGTTTTGTAACGCCTTAATGCATTTGGTTTTGCGCATCGTAGAGGTTTCTATTTATTGGTCATCGAAGCCGTTGTGTCGTGTTTGTTGATGTTGATCTTTAGCTTGTAGGCATTGTCTTGATTGTCTCGGGTGGGTAGCTATTTTTATCTGTTCATTGATTATTGCATGTTTTGTCCAGTTACATGATGGGCTAGTGTGTTGGGTCATTGTTTCCTATTGCCTGAATGTGCAAGTTGTGTTCGTCATCAAGTTGTGTTGATTAATTGTTGGTGTTGATTGCCTTCCTGCTTAGAATTTTTTTTTTTCTTTACGTCGCATGTAGTCGTAACGACGAGGGTCATTACACGAAGGCCCCGAAAGATGGAGTGACATGGTAAGATGAAACCACTTGGGGTGACGTTGACATACCTTATATGTGCCAGGTGTCATCTTGTTTCATGGTTTTCGTAGACCCTTTGGGTCAATTATAACTTGACACGTGTCACCCATAGAATGGGCCACATGTCATCTTCATGGTTTCTCCACGTATCACCCCCCTCGGGCATAGATATTGATGAGACTGTAGAAGTTCAGAGGTTCGACAGTTCATAAGTTTGAAGGTGTATGGTAGGAGAAACCTGTGAAGCCCGAAGTAGCCGAAGTCACAGAGAGTGAGAGTGACGTGACATGATGATGTCACCGAGGGTGACGTTGACCCACCTCATGCATGCCACGTGCCATCCTATTTTATGATATTCACAGACCCTTTGTGCCAGTTATGACTTGACACGTGTCACTTGTATTTTATGCCATGTGTCATCTCTATATTCTCGACAAATATTAACCCTGGTGCGTAGTGCTGACATGAATCTGGTAGTTCGTAGATTCGACACTTGGGGATAAAGGAGTATGTATTTGTCAGAAAATCTGGAGCGCGAAGCTCCGAAAAAATTCTCTAGTTCAACATTCAGAGGGACTGTAGAGTGATGAGGGTGAAACCCCCCTGAATTACTGGAGATTCAAATACACACTTTTCAGCCAAGTGCAAGGTCATAGACATGGTCACATGCGATTGAGAGCTTAAGGAAAAAGGGCTAATGGACGATTTTTTTTTTTTGAAGAAGGAAAAGTTCTAAGGAAGAATTTGGCCCATGGTTTCGAGCCGTGGTCACTTGGGAAAGTGGTTTGAAGGAAGCTCCTGTGCAGAATTGAATTCTATATCAGCCAAGGGATAACATGGAAGTGATATATATATATATATATATTCTTCATGAATTGAAAGGACTTGTAGCATTTGTTTTGTAAAGTTTGTTTATCATATGCTTAACTCTGACAAAACAGTCGCTTGCACATTTTGCAGAATTAAGGGGTTTAAACATATCAACTTAGAATACGTATTTGAGAAATGGAAGAAGGTGAGGGAGCCTCCAGCCATGAAAAAGAGGTCGAAGGCCATAATACTAGAGTTGGTAATGTAGATACATAATCCAACGGACATAAGGGCCGAGGGGAGCAAGAAACATTGATAAAAACTATGAGAAGCCTGGAAATAAAAGTGCAGAGATACAAAGCAGACAATGAGAGGATGATGAGAGAGAAAATTCAGATAAATTCCTAAGTGTTTCAGATCTTAAATCAGTTGCAGAGACAATAACAAAATGGCCCAAAGCAAGAGGAGGCAGGAAAGTATCATGAAAGAAGGGATAACCACATGAAGGTTGGTTATTCAAGAAGTGCTAGCAAAAATCATAGAAACCACTCACTTCCTTACTCAACAAGAATGTCTTATGCATCTAAAGATTCCATAAGTAGTCCAGAGGTGTCTCCCATTAGGCACCAAAGAAGAAGGAATGAATTGGATAATTTTCAAGGAGAGCCGAGGAAGATTAAGCCACAATCCTTTGATGGTGAAAGAGAAAGGGAAGATGATGTTAAATCATGGTTGCTTGGAATCAAGAGATATTTCCAATTGCATAACTATTCATCAAACCTAGAAGAAATAATTTCCACCTACCATTTACATGGGAAATCTGCTATGTGGTGGGATCTGTTATCACTCCAAGAAACCCTCTGTGGTTGCAGACCAGAGGTGCTTGGTAACTTAAGAAATGAATGTTTTTTTCATTTTGTGAATGTGGGTCAATGGGACAACTCAATACAGCTTATAAAATTCAAACATGAAAATGATAAACAAATAGACAGTGCTTTCAAAGATTGATTAATCAGCAGGTAGCTTTAAAGTGGGTGGAGAACAAATTGTAACTAAACCAGTGCAAAGCAGGGTCTAAGAGACAATCAAGAGACTTATTATCAGGATATGAGCTAAACAATGGGATAATAGCCATTCAAAACTTGACAACACAGATAATAATGCAGAAGAAAGATGGAAAGCTGACAATCAAAACTGAAAGAAACTTGTGATCTGTATTAGCATAGAAAGTCTGAGTACAAAAAGAGTATTCCTCTATCCAGAATCGAACCTTTAGGACTCCAAATGTCCTTGGCTTTATAGCCTCTTACAATCAGTTTCAGATCCTAAAACAATGGATCTGATATTCT
>ML788652.1:336863-367584 GCA_009831015.1 Picea engelmannii
CAACCTCTGTTAGCAGTTGATAATCTTGACTTTCCTCAGCGCGCGACTCTGCGAAGAAACCCCCGTTAGCTGCTGAAAGTATGCACTTTCAACAACGCACCGCTTTGTAGAAGACCCTCCTTAGCTGCGGAAAGCGTGTATTTATCACAGCGAGCCACCCGAGAACTGATTTTCAAAACTTTTTAATGTTCGTCACTTTCAACAGCGCATCAACTGATGAAAAGAGCTCTTTAGCTGTTGAAAGTGGGCACTTTCCACAGAGCACAATGAATCTTTGAAAACACGTTAGCTGTGGAAAGTAAAAAATGACAATTTTGAAAAAGAAGACTTTACAATCCAAATTATTTCTAAGTCAAACCAAAATCTAAAATTTTTCTCAGCTATAAAAACTCAAAAGTAACTTGAGGACGCTACCAATAGCCATGATATCCACTACAAAATTCAACCGAAAGAACGGTTTCATTTTGGGAGTTAACAGGATCAACTGAAGCAAGTTGAACATATTAATGAGAATAGGGTCACTTGGAAGGAGTTCAAAAATTATTTCCAGAAGGAGTACCTCTTATAGCATTTCTATGATAATAAAATGCAGGAGTTCTTGGAAATCGGGTTGGGAAGCATGTCCGTGGCAGAATATGAGAAGAATCTATTGGGGTTGTTAAAGTATGTAGGATTCATAAATGATGAGAAGGTGAAAGTATAGATATTTATAAGTTGACTTCCAACATTTTATAAAGAAAATATTTGGTATGATGAGCCCAAGACCTTGAATGAAACCATTAGAAAGGCTAAGTAACTGTATGAGAAAGGCGAGGATAGAGAATCCATGCAGAAGTCTTGAAAGGATAAGAAGAAGGAGAAGCATGAATAGAGGAGGAAGGGATTCAAACCTCCTTTCAAAAATATGATCCTATAAAAATCATCAAGATCAATATGCCAAGGATGAATTCAAGAAAGAAGAATCCTTGGGAAAAAGGGAAAGACCACCAATCCAATGTTGGGGGTTCAAGGAAGATCACCTATACAAATATTTTCCACACATAAAGGACATAGTGAATACTGTGCACAACATCTAAGAGGCTACAACAATCAATAACATGGGAAGAATTTATGCAGCCTTATATGATCGACAAGGATAATACAAATCCAACATGATTGAGGTGGAAGGTAAGATCATAAATCAACATGTTGCTATTTTAATTGATTCAGGAGCAAGTCATTATTACATTAATCAAGATTAAATTTGGAGAAAAGTAAGCTTGGGAAATCAAGTTTGGTTCAGCTAGCCATGAGAACCAAAAGGAGAATCCATGATATGGTCAAAGGTTGTTCCATAAGTCTTAATGGTGTGAATACTAGTGTTGATCTAAATATCATACCATTGTGGTCTTATGATATTCTAATTGGAATGGATTGGTTGGAGAAGCATCATGTTGTCCTAGATTGTCATAGAAAGAAATTTACATGCCTTGATGGAGATGGAAAAAAAGCACTATGAAAGGAATTCCAAGACCCATCTCTAAAAGGGAGATTTTATCCTTACAACTGAAGAGATGTTTGAGAAAGGGATTTCAATTGTATGCGGCCCATGTGGAGGAGCTAGAAAATACCAAGGGGCCTAGCCTTGAATATTTCTCAATACTACAAGAATTAAAGGATGCATTCCAAGAAATACCAGGGTTGCTGCCAAAAAGGGAGATATATTTCTCCATTTATTTAGTTCTAGGATCTGCCCCTATGTCAAAAAAACCTTACCAAATGACTACACCAAATTTAAAATAATTACAAATGCAGTCGAAGGAATTGCTGAAGAAAGGATACATATGCCCAAGTGTTTCACCTTGGGGGGCACAAATACTCTTCGTCAAAAAGAAATATGGGACCTTGAGGCTGTGTATTGACTTTCGACAACTGAATAAGTCCACTGTGAACAAAAATTATCCTCTACCCAGAATTGATGACCTCTTTGATCAAATAAGAGGAGAAAATATATTTTCAAAGATAGAATTGAGATCAGGATACCATCAGGTAAGAATCAAGGAAGAAGACATCCATAAGATAACCTTTAGAACCAGGTATGGGCATTATGAATTTGTAGTGGTGCCATTTGGACTGACCAATGCACTAGCTGTCTTTATGTACTTAATGAATGGCATATTCAAAGATTACTTAGATAAGTTTGTCATAGTATTCCAGGACGACATACTTTTCTATTCTAAGTCAGAGGAAGAGCATGAACATCACCTAAGACTGGTATTGCAAGTGCTGAGAGAACATCAGTTGTATGCCAAGATGAGTAAGTGTTCTTTTTACCAATAACAAATCCATTACTTGGGACATATTATTTCAGAACAAGGCATAGCAATGGATCTAGAGAATATTGAAGCCATTAGAGGATGTCCAAAACCTAGGAATGTTTCAAAACTCAAATATTTTATGGGGTTAGTTGGTTACTATAGAACATTCATAGAAGGATTCTCTAAGATTGCTCATCCCATCACTTCTTTGCAAAATAAGGGAATTAAATTTGAATGGATAGTTGAATGTGAAGATAACTTTAATTTGTTGAAGGAATTACTTACTAGTGCACCTGTGTTAAATATTGTTGACCCAAATGAAATTTTTGTGGTATGCACAAATGCATGAAAGGAAGGGATTGGTGGAGTCCTCACTCAAAATGGACATTTCATTGGTTATGAGTCCAAAAAGATTAAAGAACATGAGAGGAACTATGCCACCCATGACTTGGAGCTTGGTTCCATTGTTCACGCATTAAATATGTGGAGGAATTATCTCATGGGAAATAGATTTGAATTGAGAACAAACCACAATGGTCTGAAGTATATTTTTGAACATCCAACTTTGAATGTGAGGCAAGCAAGATGGATGGAATTTTTAAGTGAATACAAATTTGATATCAAGGATATCAAAGGAAAAGAAAATAAAGTTGTCGATGCACTTAGTAGAAGAGAGCATCTTATGCATGCTACAACTGTCAGTATCCATCGTTCAGAATTGAAGAGAATAATTTTAGATGTTGTTGTTACAGATCAACATGACGTAAAGGTAAAGAAAATCTTGTAGATGGACATCCTGTTTACTAGAAAACAATTTCAGTAGTAAGAAGCCAATTCTTTTGGCCGCGAATGAAAAAAGATTTTGTTGATTACATTTCCAGATGTATGGAATGTCGGAAAGTGAAGGCTGAGCATAGGAACCTAGCGGGTTTGATACAATCACTACCAATTCCAGAAAATAAGTGGGAAGTGATAACCATTGATTTTATAACTAAATTGCCCAGGACAACAAGGAAAGATGATTCAATCATGGTAGTGGTTGATAAATTGGCAAAGGATTCTCATTTTGTTCCTGTAAAAACAACTCATACAACAACTAATATTGCATAAATTTACATGAGGGAGATTGCTAGGTTGCATGGGATACCTAGGACAATTGTCTCGGACAGAGACACAAAGTTTACTTCAAATTTCTGGAAGGGATTATTCCAAGGATTTGGTACAAATATGAACTTTAGCATAGCATACCATCCACAGTCAGATGGGAAGACAGAGAGAGTCAATCGAGTAATTGAATACATGTTGAGAATGTATGTGATGGATAAGCCATCTAAGTGGGAATATTACTTGCGCTTGGTTGAGTTTGCCTATAATAATGGGTATCAAGCTTCATTGAAGATGAGAACATTTGAAGCTTTGTGTGGTAGAAAATGCAATTCTCTAGTGAACTGGGACAACCCAAAAGATAGAGTGGTACTTGGGCCAGAGTTTCTCAAGGAAATGTAAGACCAACTAGTTAAGATTAAGTAAAATTTAAAGGCAATTCAGGATAGACATAAAGTTTATGCAGATAAGAATAAGACAACAAGATAATTTAAAGTGGGGGAGCATGTGATTTTGAAAGTAAATTCCAAGAGGAGCTCTTTGAAGTTGGGTAGTTGTATAAAGCTGAAAACCATATTTTGTGGTCCCTTTGAGATATTGGACAAAATAGGGCCAGTTTCATACATGCTTGCATTGCCTGTTTCCATGAATGTGCATAATGTATTTCATGTCTCTTTGCTAAATAAATATGTACATGATCCTAACCAATTTATTGATTGACATTTGATTCAGGTAGAGACATAAGGAGACTTTCAGGTCCAACCAACACGAATATTGGACATAAAAGTCAAAGTGCTCCTGAATCGAGTTATAAAGATGGTAAACGTTCAGTGGACCTGCTACTGTCCTAAATATGCTACCTAGGAGCATGAAGATGCCATGCGGGCGGAGTACCTGCAACCTTTTGAATAAATTTTGAGATTTTAATATGTTTTTTGTATATGCACTGAGGATAGTGCCAAAATAAGGGGGAGGGGATGTAACACCCCAGGTTTTGAGCCCCATATTAAATAATGTATTTGTTAAACTGCTGAGAGGTCACAGTGCCCGAACAATCAAAAGAGGCCAACGTGCCTAAGAAATGTAATGTTTTGATCATTATTAATAATAAATACATCACTAGCTTCTAGACAGACAATGAATAGAGTTATAGGGGGCTATGATTCCACAAGAGAGGGGGATTGAGGGGCTAAGCATTTATTTTATATTTTTAAATCACCCATTTTTTTCTAATGGAGGAAATTAGTTATGTGAGATTATTGGGGGAAGGACAAGGGGTTCCTGATCCCCATGAATTCCATAAATCTGTCCCTGGTCTGTTGGGGGGGTTCTCATGTTCACTGATTCTCTCATTTGTTGGTTCGTTCTCTCTCTCACTCCCGTTCTCATTCTTGTTCTTCTGCTAGTTTCCTCACTCACGCATTCACTCATTCACTCCTTCACTCACTTTCTCACTGGTCACCCCTCTTATGGAGATTGCACTTCATTCTTTCCCTCACTCATTCATATTTCCTCATGCGTGTCTTGGCTTGGGAAAGGAAGAAAAAATGTTGAAGTGAAACCATGGTAGTATTGGTTGTAGATATTGTTGGTGTAATCCAATCATGATTTGATACCTCCATGTCTAAGATGCGTGGTATGTGTCCAAATTTTTTCATAGCTCTGAATCCTGAGAGTCCTAGAATGAAGATTCCAGACCAGCTGCATTGGAGCCCTGGAAGGAGAAGGACTGCCTGGTGGACTGTGTGGAAGAGAAGGGTGGGGGTCCATCCTCTTGGGTTGTGCAGACTAGGTAGAAGAGAGATGGGTACTTGAATTGATGTGGGTGCTGGGAAGCCTGTGAGAGCTTGAGTGCTGACTGGTTTGGGAATCCGAGTAACACTCTGGAACTGTCCTTGTGTATTCATAGCCCTGGCTCTGGGGTGACATTATTGTTGAGACTTGGATCAACATTGTCTATGGTTGGGTGGAACGTCCTTGGTCTGCAACCATTCGATGGTTTTTCTTATATAAAATATAAGTGCTCTCTGTTATGGTATTATTTACCCGTGTATTATTTATTCTGATGTGTATTTAATTATCATTGAATTCAATATTTAGAGTATGCATGCTTGTTGGTTATGGTTGTGCATGTCGTATGCTTCATTTTTGTTATGTTTAGCACGAATCTTGATCAATGCATGCAAACCTTTCAGCATCCTTTCTATCTAAAGTTTGAGCAGGGTTCAAATTAGTCCAGAGAAGGACTTGTGGTTAGCATGCCCGGCCTGTGAGTGGCTCGGTACGTTACACTTGAGTTAAATAAGGAAGAGTAACTAAATTTAATAGTGTTCTACCATCTCATTACCAATCCCATTGATCTACCTACATAACCCAAAATTTCAAAATTCCATTGAGCAAACATTTGGCTTAATTTCCTCCTAGCATCCTTAATACATATCATTGTTTCTCCAAACATGAAGATATATTGTTTATATTTATCTATTACTCTCCTTATGTTTATTTTATTATGGTAATATCCAAAACCACGAATACTGAAGGAGAGAAAAATCATTTCATACCTCTTACAAATTCCTCTTTGCGCTAGTGAACCCAACAATTGTCTTCTACTTTCCTTCTTATATCTAATTATGTGGAAATTATGTGATAAATTAGAGAAATAAGTTATAAATTAACTTGAATGGGATGTGGAATGAGCATTTATGATATCTAGAGCCCCTTTTGTCACATCATGATCTCCCTAGAAAATTTTAGCTACAAACCTAAGATCATATTTTTTCTTCATATATTCTCAATATTACTCATTTAAGACTCAATTATAAAATGTTTGTTTACTTTATTAAGAAACCAAAATAGCTTGTGTCACATAGTATTGGAATTTTAATATTTCGATATGGGAATGATCCATTTTTCACCCCCTTCCTTTTTGGACCTTTCATTTTGATTTCTCCTTATTTCTAGACTAGAATCCATTTCAAACTCATTTACCCCCGAATCCCTCATGACATTCTACAATTTTTGTTTTGTTTGGTGCATGTCCCTTACTTTTGGACATAATCTATCTTATGAAAATGAAAATGATTTGGACATAATCTATCTTATGTCAATAAACCCATTTCCCAAATTCTATTTCTATAATGTTAGGAAGGCCATCACTTATGTTCAACACCAAAGGGAACTTGGGAACCGAGGTTATTTCATTTTTAGGGTTTTTTTCACCTAAATGAAGTAAATTACCCATACAATTTCCTATGGCCTCCAAACTCCTTTCTTTCCACAAATCAAAATGGGAACCACTTGGGAACCACTTCATATACTTCTTTCAATGGATCTGAACATAGATGCCACCATTTTAGTGGAAGGATAACATTGTATTAATACTAGTGGCCTTTCATTATTATATCCCTATCCCTACCATCACTATTATTCTATTACCAAGGTTTCTATAGGAGGAAACTGGATGTAGGTTTAATAAAGGTATTAACCAACACTTTTTTAAAAACAATGCACCATTGTTTTTATATATACGTGCATTGAACAAAACAATTCAAAAAGTGTTAATTTTGTAATTCACATTACTAAAAAATATTTATACATTGTGGATACTAAATATATCAATACATTTATGCTCACTAAACATAATCAAACATCCATTCATATAGATAAATTATGCACCACATCAAAGTTGAATAAAAAATTCATTTTTTTAAAATGAAAATGTATTTATATAGTGCTTAATAAATTTACAAAAGCACATTGGAATAAAATATAAGTCACACCATTGCAACACACACAATAAATAACTCTCAATAGTGAACCATATACATATAATCATAGTGGTGCATCATGATATCAGGTGCACCCTGACAAGTTAAAAACAAGAAGAAAAACCAAACTAAATTTCATTTTTCATTCCTCCAATGCTTCATACACCATCCAGCATTGATGATACCACTTCCCCTACAACCTCTCCATTGTTCGATGATTTCAAAATGTTTGGATTCATAGGAAATATCCATCCGTAGTTGATTCAAATTCATTTTTCAATTTTTCAAAATCAACAAAATTTATTTTTTTGATTTATGATTTTGTGGTGGAGATATGGATAGGTAATTTTTTTTCTATAAATTAATCTACATTTTCACCTGTCTATTTTTCCAAATTTGTTTGTAGATTCAAATTTTCTTTCATTTTTCAAAAAAATATTATGGATGCATTCTTGTTTTTTCTGTGCAATGAATATTGGTGTGTTTATGGGTTGTTTCATTCATGGTGCTCCATATAATTATAAGTGGACTGATGATTTGAATATGAAAATGGCATGAAATTATTATGCTATTCAATTCATTAAATAATGTCATGGAGTATCATTAGCATTTCAAAAAATCCACAAACAAGCATCTCTAATCATAAATAAACATGCATTGTGAGGGAAGTATTAAGTAATGTCATGGAATATCATTAGCATTTCCCAACATCCACTAAAGCATCTCTAATCATAAATAAACATGCATTTCCTGCTCACATATATGTGAGCCTGCTCACATATAGAAGGACATGGAATAGTAGCGTTGATATTTATTACATGTATGTGGCATAATAACACCATTACACGATGCCATTATGTATCAAATGTGCATTGATAAACAACTAGTGATGAATGATGGGACTAAATTTTGTTGTCATTATCTTTTATCCTTTTTCATCATTATTTGTCATTATTTGTCATCTTTTTACCTGCATTTTTCTTATCTTAGTTTTATCCTTTTTATATATTAATGTAGATCTTGAGAATAAGGTATTTTAATCTACATCTCATATTATTCTTTAGATTTTCTAAAAAAGACATTAGGTAAAGTGTTTATCTGTGTTTATCATTAGATTGAAAACCTTATATATGAGATGTTGTACATTTGGACTTTCTACAATTATAAATTTGCTACAAAACCCCACTATATAATTATGCTATGAATCCTTTATTTTGGTTATCACAAAATGCCACAATAGGAATGTGCTACAAATAACCTATTTTGGTTATCCTAGAATACCACTCCAAAAATATTGTTACAAGATTGTGTGATCACTACTATAGAACCACAGGTTCCAAATTCTTTCACATGAAAAGATTTGTTGTGGATGTACGTGAGAAATGACATAGATGGAAAATCACAACTTATGCTATAAGTGGGTATTCAGTTATAGTGGCACATTTACCACAATGAGAGAAGATTCCATTTTGTTTCTATATTCCAACATACTAGTTATTGATCCTTAATTCATACTATTTTGAATGGACTGAGAATATATGATTCTCAATCATGTTCATAATACTTTCTTAAAACTATTCAATTATCTATTCACAAGTATAAAAGGAATCTCAAACTCTATTTAAGGGGAATATGGATTTTAGTATTTGTGAAAAATGAAACACTATTCAATTTAGAATACTTAACTCCAAAAGTTTAGAGAAATCACATAAAATGTAGTGCAAAACCTAAGAACACAAGAGAAAAGAAAGATAAAAATAGAGAGAAAATTTCACTTGCTTCTTCGAGGGGGAAAACTAGAAGAGCAATTCCCCAAATACAATAATAGTTCCTGAAAAATATGCATAACCTTCTACTCCATATATAGCTATCCATATATAATCTTAACTAACTATGGACCCTTTATAATGGGGGTCGACCAACTAATTTGAGACTTATTACTAAAAAGGACCCTTTATTACAATGAGAGGTTATTAACTAACTATTTAGTGGGTCTTATTCAAGGAAGATGACCTCATACATTAATAAAGTATTTAAGTAAGGGTGTTAGGGTAGGAACTTAACATTCCCTCCTTCAAAAGAAACATTGCTGTGAAGGATGAAGGAGAGGATTTTTTTATAGAATTGCTCCCATGTGGTGTATTTTGGTTGAATATATTTCCATTAGATCAATACTTCCTTGATTATGCATTGGCACAACTGATGCTCTTTTGTATCCACTACTACTTTTGGTTGTAGCCAAATAGAGTCTTCTTCATCAATTTATGACAGGTTGGTCTACACTTTGCAATTTGATCCCACAGTGTCACACACCCAAATTTTGTTATATATATATATATATATATATATATATATATATATATATATATTTTTATATCCTGCCTAAATAAGAAACAATACTCAAATAATTAAATATTCTTAATAAGGCATCTGTTTACCTTTGAAAACATTACCTTAAATAAGAGCATTAACTTACATGGCCTACCTTATAGATTTCATGTCATTTAAGTTTAAATCTATATTGTAGGTCATATGGTAGAGTTTTTTATTCTAGGTTTCGCTTCTCATGTATGGCTTTTTTGGTGTTAAAAACCTTTGTGGGTCGCCCTAAGGGGGACCCTTGTCACGAAGTTGCCTACTTTTAACCTAAGTTGGTGTAATAATCCAGTTTGAATACTATCCTTGCAAGTGAAAGTGACTTGACCCAACTGTTCATACTTGGAAACATAAGCATATGATTAATCTAATAATTATATTTTCTTTACGTTTGTTAGTCGACGCTAATCATGTTTGGCGTTTAATACAAGGATTTAATCATGCTTGAGAAATAATTACAAGAGTGGTTGGAAGTTATTAAGTATGGGTTGGACATACCTTGTAATCATAAATGAAATATGTCCATAACTGTTTGTGGCCGTCCTTCCGTGTGCCAAGTGTAAATTTTTGGAACAAGAATTGGGAGGGTAAGTCCTGACCACTACGTGAGATTTTCGATCTTTCATTCCATTGTTTAGCAATATTTCATTCCATTGTTTAGCAATCTTTCATAGGAAGATGAGTTTCCTTTCTGGTTTGACTAAATGGAACTAGCATTTTTGTTCTCGGTCCTTTAGTTTGCTTCACTCGGTGCCTGGGTTTCTTATGTCGCCTACATATTCTGTGTACAAACTACCTTTGTTGTTGTATTCCTTTCACTCTGGTTTGCTCTATCATTGTAAAATCCTGGCATGACCATGTTTAAAATTTCTATCGCTATACTGTTTATTAGTCTCATTTATACTATGTCGAGGATGGTAGCTTGAAGGAATTCCTAAGTCCCACGTGCATTTCATTTCCTTGGTATGTCATAACCTTAACCTGGGTTTCGGTTTAGAAAACAATTATGAGAAAATATGGTAAGGTTGTACGCTTCTAGTTGTTATTTCATTCATTCTTTTTCTTTTTGTATTTCTCTATCGTGATAGACTCATTTTGATGCTTGATTAATGATGGTCCCTTGTTTTCTTTTAGAGGGTACCCATCAGAATGACAAATTGTATTTGGCAATCGAGGTGTGCTTCTATAAGAAACCCATCTCGGTTTCAGGTTTCTTTTGGTAAGAAAATCGTACCATAACTCTTCGTCAATCTTATGCAAGTTTGGGTTTCCTTATCCCAAATCACATTCAGAAATTTCTGTAAGTGTCTTTTCATTTAATGTTTTTCTCTTTTCTTTTGTGTGGATATGTTTTCCTCATGTGCTATACTAACTTCCATTGCTGTGTCCCTGGGCGATAGGTATTGTCTTGGCTCCTCGGCTAGGGTGTTCAAACTTAAAAATGAAATTCGGTTTCCAACACGGTCCTTAACTGAGGATGAAGGTTTGATACTATCGTTTGGATTTGAATTTAGTTGAGTGGTTACTAGTATAGTGTTGTCGAACTCACTCAGGTCTATATGTAATTTGTTTTGCATTCTGAAAGTTTGCATGCGAACGAGGGTCCTGTAATTGTTTTGTTCAAGTTTAACAGAGTAATTTATCATATGTATTTAAAAAGGGCTTTCCTCCTGTAGCTTACAGAGTCGGGTCGACACAATTTGTAATACCGATAACTTATTTCATAAAGGAAATTTTTCGTTTTCTTTTCAGTTATCGTGGTTTATGTAGCTAACCGATTTGGTTCTTGTTTGTTAAACGTATCGCTACCTTCTTTAACAAGCAATAATTTTAGAATTCTATTTAGATTTTTTATTATGGCAACAACATTATCATTTTTACATCTCACATGTTTGTTTCATGTACATAAATTCCTTTCTGTGTGTATATTCTAGAATTCTTTACAATCATAGATCTATCATTTTTACAACTACCCTTTTCATTGTGTATATAACTTCCTGTCTGTTTCTTTATCACAATAGGTCTATTGGATTTTCATCTAGCATGTTTGTTGTATATATATATATATACAATTTTGTTTAAACATTCTGCATTGGATATGGATAAAATGTTTGTCTCTGATATTTATCGAACAATTATATAATAGAATGATATAATGAGAACCAATAAAAAATTATACAGGAACTTCCAATTGAACGATGATACACCAAAATTTCTATAATCACATTTCTATAATTAAATAAGTCAGAATAGAATATACAAAGAAACTTGAAGAAACAATATTTAAGTTTAGAACTGAATGGAAGAAACAGACTGTAAGAAAAACCTGTAACTGATATTTCCATAGGGGAAAACACACGTCAAGTGGGATGTTCGTCCCATCCTTAGATGAAATCTGCCACATATGCCTGCTCTGTCACTCCTGAGCTAAATCCCGATCCAAACCAACCAAGTGACTTGTTCTAGAGTATAGAGTTCCAATATTTATGTGAAGATTTCTGTGTTAATTTAATATTTCTCAGATTTCACATTTGATTCAAAATGGCGTCCCATTATCTTGTTTTCTTTTCTTTTTAATATTTTTCTAGGTATTTGAAATTTGTATGAGACTCCTACTCATTGACCACCTATCAAATTGGTTTTTTTTCATTGACCATTTGTTAATCTGATTATTACACATGTTCCTGAAAAC
Organism: Picea engelmannii; assembly: GCA_009831015.1. Taxonomy (NCBI): domain Eukaryota; kingdom Viridiplantae; phylum Streptophyta; class Pinopsida; order Pinales; family Pinaceae; genus Picea; species Picea engelmannii. Next base: position 349,100 of record ML788652.1, read on the forward strand.
TTGAGATCTTGTCTCACTCCTGTTGAGTTAACTCAACCAATCTTCACCACTTGTCCCCCTTCTGTTGTCACTTGGTGGTTCTGTTTGGATCCATGGATTTTTTCTTCTAACTATCTCAACTCACGTGTGTTCCATCTTTCTCTTTTATTAATAAAATAAACAATAAAACAATAAATTTTGCGTTAGATCACTAGGATCAATAATGTGTTGTTTAACAAAAAGAATAAAAATAAAATAATAAGTTTAAAATTTGAAATTTTGGGGTATCACGTCTACCCCCTCTTAGAACTTAACACCGTCGTAGGTGTTATTTAATCTTGATATGGATCATTTTGGAACATAAATGGATATGGTTTTCGCATATGATCCTCCATTTCCCACGTAGACTCTTCGAGACTAAGGTGCCTCCACTGCACCTTTACCTGTCCGATGGCTTGATTCCCGAGTGTAAGCTCCCTCCTTTCAAGAATGCGATCTGGATTTACTAGGAACTCGCCCTCAAGTTACACTTGTATCATATTCCAATCCCCAACATGAGTAGGATGATGTATATATATATTTTAATAATGAAACATGGAATACATCATGCACTTTTACCGTGGATAGAAGTGCAAGGTGATAGGATATAGGTCCTAATCGTGCAAGAACTTCAAAGGGACCACAATATCTAGGAGATAATTTAGTATACCTACCCAGTCTTAAAGAACTTATTTTAGGCCTTACTCTTATATACACATGGTCTCCAATATTTAACTCTCTTGGAGTTCTTTTGGAATTTGCATAACTTTTTTGCATGTCCTAAGATTCTTTCAAATTATGTTGTACCTGTTTAACTATTAGTTCCATTTCCTTTAATATTTTAGGTCCTATCATTAATTTATTGACATGATTACTCCAGGAAATAGGGGTGTTACATTTTTTTCCATAAATAATTTCAAAAGGACCGAGTGTAGTTGAAGCTTGGTAATGATAATTATATGTAAATTCAACCAAATGCAGATATTCTTCCCATTTGTTTGGTCTGCCCATAACACACATTCCGAGAATATCCTCTACTATTTGATTACTCTTTTCAGTCTGCCCATCCATCTGAGGATTGTAAGCAGTCCTGAAATTTAATTGTGTGTCTAAACCTTTAAATAAGGATTTCCAAAAATTTCTGGTAAATTTGGTGTCTCTATCTATGATTACAGTTTTAGGAATTCCATGTATTCAGAGGATTTAGTTCATAAATATATATTCTATGTTAATATATTTATAAGTGGATTTAACTAGTATGAAGTGTGTTGCTTTACTTAATTTATCAACAACAATCATTATAGATTCATTTTGTTTTATATATACCCAATTATTATTATATTTTTTATATACCATGATATTTTATATCCTTCTTAAATAAGAAGCAATACTCAAATAATTAAATCTTCTTAATAAGGAATCTCTTTACCTTTGAAAACCTTACCTTAAATAAGAGAATTAACTTACATGGCTTAACTTATAGATTTCATGTCATTTAAGTTTGAATCTATACTATAGGTCTTATGGTAGAGTTTTTAATTCTAGGTTTCACTTTTCATGTATGGAATTTTTTGTGTTAAAAACCTTTCTGGGTCGCCCTAAGGGGTAACCTTGTCGAGAACTTGCCTACTTTTAACCTAAGTTGGTGTAGTAATCCAATTTGAATACTATCTTTGCAAGTGGAAGTGAATTGGCATGATTGTTCATACTTGGAAACATAAGCATATGATTAATCTGATAATTATAGTGTCTTTACATTTGTTGGTCAACGCTAATCATTTTTGGCATTTAATATAAGGACTTAATCATGATTGAAAAATAACTATAGGAGTGGTTGGCAGTTATTAAGTGTGGGTTGGACATACGCTATAATCCTAAATGACATCTGTCTATAACTGTTCATGGAGGTCCTTCTGTGCGCCAAGTGTAAATTATTGGAACAAGAGTTGGGAGGGTAAGTCTTGACCACTTTGTGTGATTTTTTATCTTTCATTCCATTGTTTAGCAATCTTCCAGAGGAAGACGTGTTTCCTTGCTAGTTGGGCTAGATGGCACCAAAGTTTTTTTTCTCATTCCTTTAGTTTCCTTCATCGGGTTCTTGGGGTTCTTATGTTGCCTAGAGATTCTGTGTACAAACTACCTTTGTTATTGTATTCCTTTCACTTTGGTCTGCTCTGTCATTGTAAAATCCTGGCATGGCCCTGCTTAGAATTTCTGTCCCTATAATGTTTATCAATATAATTTATACTGTTTCGAGGATGGTATCTTAAAGAAATTCCTAAGTCTTGCATGCATTTCCTTTCCTTTGTATATAATAACCTTAACCTGGGTTTCAGTTTGGAAAATAATGCTAAGAAAATCTGGTAAGGTTGTGCGCTTCTGGTTCTTATTTCATTCATTATTTTTCTTTTTGTATTTATCTATCATGATAGACTCGTTTTGATGCTTGACTAGTGATGGGCCCTTATTTTCTTTTCGAGGGTACCCATAAAAATGACAAATTGTCTTTGGTCGATCAAGGCATGCTTCTACATGAAACCCATCTCAGTTTCAGGTTGCTTCTAGTAAGAAAATCGTACCCTAACTCTTTGTCAATGTTATGCAAGTTTGGATTTCCTTTTGTGACGTTTAAAGGGATAACGTAGGTATCATTTGACCAGGATGGCAGGGTTTTTATCCCAAATCCCTTTCGAAAATTTCTGTAAGTGCCTTTTCTTTTAATATTTTTCTCTTTTCTTTTGTGTGGATATGTTTTCCTAGGGTGCTATACTAACTTCCATTTATGTGTCCCTTAGTGGCATGTATTGGCTTGGCTCCTTGGCTAGGGAATTCAACCTTTAAAAGGTAATTCGGTTTCCAACACGGGCCTTAACTGAGGATGACGATTTTATACTATCGTTCAACTTTGAATTTAGTTGAGTGGTTACTAGTATAGCACGATCGAACTCACTTTGGTATATATGTAATTTTTTCTACATTCTGAAAGTTTGCATGAAAACGAGGGTTGTGCAATTTTTTTGTTGGAGTTTAACAAAGTAATTTATCATATGTATTTAAAAAGGGATTTTTCTTAGCATTATATTTAGAGTAATGAACAATAATCTTAGCATTATATTTAGATTTTTTCATTATGGTAGTGACATTATCATTTTTACATCTCGCTTGTTTGTTGCATGTACATAAATTCCTTTCTGTGTTTATATTCTCAAATTCTTTACTATCATAGATCTATCATTTTTACAACTAGCCTTTTCGTTGTGTATATAACTTCCTCTATGTTTCTTTATCACAATAGGTATATTGATTTTCCATCTAGCTTGTTAGTTGTATATATATAAATTTCTTCTCTCTGTATAGATTCTAGAGTTCTTTGCAACAATAAGTTTATCGTCCTTGCATCTAACATGTTTATTATATATATATATATATATATATATATATATATAACTTATATTCTACAATTTTGTTTAAAAATTCTACATTGGATATGGATAAAATGTTTGTCTCTGATATTTATTGAACAATTGTGTACTAGAATGATATAATGAGAAACAATAATAAATTATTCAGGAACTTCCAATTAAACGATGACACAACAAAATGTCTATAATCACATTTCTATAATAAATAAATTAGAATGTAATATACATAGAAACTTGAAGAAACAATATTTAAGTTTATAATAGAATCAAAGAAACAGACTCTAAGAAAAACCTGCAACTGAGATTTCCTTAGGGGAAAACACATGTCAAGTGGGCTATTTCTCCCAACCTTAGATCAGAGCTACCACATATGCATGCTCTGTCACCCCCAAGCTAAATCTCGATCCAAACCAACCAAATGACTTCTTGCAGAGTATAGGGCTCCAAGATTTATGTGTCAGTTCAATATTTCTCAGATTTCACATCTGATTCAGAACGACGTCCCATTCTCTTGTTTTATTTTCTTTTTAATATTTTCCTAGGTATTTGAAACTTTTATGAGCCTCTTTCTCATTAACCCTCTGTCAAATTGGTATTTTTTCATTGACCACCTGTCAATTTGATTATTATACATGTTCCTAAAAGCCTGAGATCTTGTCTCACTTATGTTGAGTTAACTCAACCAATATTCATCACTTGTCCCCCTTTTGCTGTCACTTGGTGGTTTTCTTTGGATCCATGGATTTTCTCTTCTAACAGTCCTGCCTCATGTGTGTTCCCTCTTTCCCTTTTATTAATAAAATAAAAATTAAAACAATAAATTTTGACTTAGATCACTAGGATCAATAATGTGTTGTTTAACAAAAAAAATAAAAATAAAATAATAAGTTTAAAATTCAAAATTTCAGGGAATCACACACAACTTTATTCAAACATGAAACATGAAATAATGGATGAATATTGGATTGGGTTGGGAGAACCATCTTTTATGTGACCTCACCAATGCATTGTATGATTTAATAGGGACCACAAAACTTGGGAACTAGATTACGGGGAACTTGATCTTTGAGTGATACTTGTTTATAAGGTTGTAGGAGAAGAAACATTGTACCCCCTTTGTTCATAGAACATTCAGATCTATGTTGATCAACTTGTTGTTTCATTTTATTTTGTGTCATAAACAAGTTGTCCTTGAGGATACAGATAATGGATTATTTAGTGTGAATCCTTGGAGGTGCCTCGTACAAAGGATGACACTGATATGGGTTTTTGGCCATACGCAAATTCATACAGTGTCATTTTGGTGGCTCCATTATAAGTGGTGTTGTACCGCCATTCAACATGTGGAAGCCATTGAGTCCATTAGTGTGGATGTTCAGAAGAAAAACATCTCAAATAGGTTTATATTAACTTGTTGTCCACATTTGTTTGACCATCAATTTGAGGATGATATGTAGTGATCTTATTAATATGTGTACCTATAATTCCTCATATTATTAAAATAAGTTGTACTACTAATGATGATAAAGTTTATGATGCCCGTGTTTTTCTATTTTGGCTTTGGTGGCTTTGGCTGTGTCTGGGATCCTTTATAGAAAAGTTTCAAATAAATAATTAGATGTCGTAATGATGGTAAAGAATCATAATTGCATTATTAGAAGTGTTGTATACCTTCCTAACCCGAGTGATATATTTCCTACTTTTCAGAGCATCTTCTCCTTTGCATCTTCTTGTAGGGCCTTCCACTCCCTCTTAGAAATAATTGGGCGATGCTCATACTTAGGGTTCTTTTGGAGATGAAACCTATATTGGTCTTTCAGATATTTTAAATATGTTCGTTCTTTTGAGGAGACTCCATATTTGCAGAAGGAACCATCACCGAATAAGCCAACCAACCTGTTAATGAGTTCATCTTTTAACTTGGAAATTTGGGAATTCCACCTAGTTTTTTGAGTCTCAGAGCCTCCCTAACAGATTCAAAGATGTTGGCAGACAATACTGTCACCCAATTGAAATTTTTTCCTGATTTATACACATAGTGCGCCATTGGTACTCATTCTAGCTTGAAATGGGTACACCCTTCTTCTCCATACAACCTGCAAATTAGTGTTGCCAATATTTGGTAGGGTTATTTGAAGTATTGGATAGGATATAGTGTAATTCATCATTATATGGAAAGACTACAGGTCTGGAAATGATGGTGTGTAGCTCACATTTTCTGATGTTTTGGTACACCCCTAGGTCCTTTTTCTTCTTTTGGAAAATCTTCATGGATGAAGATTTTGTATATTTCACCTCATGTGGGGAATCCTTGAAGTCCATTGTGGTGATTAGTATCTATTAGCCGCAATTTATCTGTACTCTTTTCTTGCGCAATAATATTTTCAATGGGTGTCCTTCCCCTTCTCATTTGATCTTTTGTCATTCTTTGCTTCTGAAATCTTTCAGATTTCAAAACGTTATAAGGGTTTTGTAATAAAACTTGAACATCATTGTAAATTGATAGAGAATTAGAAATAGCAAGAAATTTATGCACATTAATTCACAATTAGCCAGGGATACTTTTATCAAACTTATTTCACACTCTTTAACTAGAAAAATAACTATTACAATGCTCACACTAGGCTAATAGTAATTTCTCACCAACTTTATTCTCTGTAATTAATGAATTCAAATTCAAACTCGTAGTAGGTGGGAAAAGTACACAGATATCAATGCCACCAAAAGAACTCATTTGGAAAGAATATCTTTGGAAGAATAATCTTGTGAGAAGATGGGATTTTGCAAGAACAAGCTTTTGGGAAAACTCTCTTCGAGAAATCATTTTTGGAAAAATCCTTTTAGAAGATTGGCTTTCAGGAAAAAAAAATTCTAGGATTTACTCCAGAGTGAATCATTTTGGGAAGATTCATCCTGAAGAGAATGAATATTAGTTTCCCAAAGCCGAGCCCAATGAGTATTCTCCGAAATAATATTCAGGGTACCACATTGGAAAGAGCACTAAAAGGTACTTAGTGAGGAAAATAAGTGCACATGGCTAATGACACTTTCATGAGTTAAACATATAACACATTTGAAATATAATGGGATCAAGGGTTCCCAATATAATACGAAAAATTAATTCATGAAAATCCCTATGAGGAGAACACTCGCAAGAAGAAGGAGTTCCTTGGAAGAATGCATTCGAGAAGAGTCATTTAGGAAAAGAACTTGGTGACTTGAATTTATGATGGAATGAATATGAAAAAGGGGAGCCCGAAACACTTTTGTCTTTTTTATTTCAGGAACAACTTCAAGAAGTATAATATAACTTTACGATGAGGAAAACACTGAAGAGGTGAGCCTAATGGGATTGTCGACTGCAAGTTTCTGAAAGGCCGTAAAATGATTTAACTTGACATTATGATGGGGATATCCCACAAAGGTAAGTATGATAATATTATGGTTTTTGGTTTGCAAGAAAAACGTGAAGAAACACGAAATGAAGTTTTTGATAGAATGAATATGAAAGGGTAATCTCTGTAGGTATGCAACTCTTGAATTTCAGAAAAAAAAACTATGAGCATGATGAAATATATTTTAGATAGAAATAAACCAAACAAAAAGAGTTTGATAGGCTTGTGGCTTCTTGTTTTGGAAAATACAATGAACATTGTGCATCATCATGTGTGAGTTTGATTAGAACAGAGGATGATATCATATCAATTCAAAGTGAACCAGGATGAGAAGGGGCTTAAATAATCCAATAATTCTTCAAATAATTCTAAAAATGAATAACATGGAAGAGGAGATCAAAGGTGAATGAGAGAAAACTACCATCTTCTATAAATAACACAAGATTTTTCAAACCTAAGGAAATACTCTTTCCCTTCATACTTTATGTAGAAATTTTGGTAGGGTCACTGTTGTTGTGAATCCAATAATGAATGGAAGTTTTCCTTTCCTTAGCAAGTAGATTAGATAAATGGTGTTTTAAAATAGGTTGAGTCATTAATATTGGAAGTTTTTGCCAAGAGTCTTCCCAAAAAAGAGTTGATCTTCCATCTCTTATTTCCTATAAACAATGATTTTGGATTAAGGATCTATTTTTCCAACTAGCATCCCAAATCAATGAGGAAATCCTGTCCCCTCCCATCCTTGATCATGTAGGTATCATATTTCTTTCTCCATATTTTACCCCATGGATTGTTTCCACTATGAAGCCATTTCCACGAAGTTTTAGATCCTAGAATAGAGATTCAGGCTTCGAGATCTCTCATACCTAACCCACTGACTAGCTTAGGGAGAAAATCCTTCTGCCAAGCCACTAGATCCGCCTTTATTTGAGTTGTTCCTTCCCCAGAGAAAGTCCGTTTGAAGGTTTATTATAGCATTTAGTTCATGTTTAGGCACAACTAGTGTTGATAAAAGTTAAAGAGACATGGTTTGTAACATAGAACTGATGAGGGTTATGCACCCAGGAAAATTTAGGGCTCTGAAAAACCACCTTGAAATATTTTTTCATTCTATAAAGAAAGTATTCCCATGAGACATTGTGGAAACAATTCTCAACTAAAGGGGCTCCTGGATATTTGGTTGTAAGGGAACTCCACCGAAATCCTAAAGGTCTTGTGATATGAACTTGAAATGTAATAGGGGTATGGAAAAAAATAGGTGATATTTAGAATAGTTGATGGATGTACCCGAGGCTTCCATAAAGTTCAAGGATCTATTGAAGTGTCATGGTTTCTCTAACTGATGGGATGTTCATCAGAAGAGTATCATTGACAAACTAAATATGGGGATAGAGGATCACCTTTTTGAATATCTCTGGAAGGGGAAAAATTAGCAGAGGGTTCGTTGTTGACCATAATGGAGAATAATGTGGTCAAAGTTAAGGACATGATCCAGTTAAGCCAATTGGTGTCTGAAGCCAAATTAAAGAAGGATATGTTTAATGTACTCCCAACTTAACTTGTCAAATGCCTTTGACATGTATAGCTTGATTAGCATCCTATATTTCTTCGAGGAGTTGAGAGAGTGTATGAGTTCATGGGCTAGGATAATGTCATCAATTATTTTCCTTTCTTCTACATATCTAGTTTGTTTAACGGAAATAAGATGAAACTTCAAAATTTTAAGAGTGTTTGCAATCACCTTTGTTGTAATTTCATTAATCGCATTGCATAGGGATGTAAGGAAATACTTTATAGTGTTAGAATATTTCTATTCTCTAGGAATAAGAGTGAAAAAGGTGGCATGAAGATCAAGCATAATTGTTGTGGTTTTCCTAGAGTCTTCCATGAGATACCACACGTCTTGTTTAACCAAATCCCAATAGGCATGGAAAAAATCTGTTGTGAACCCATCTAGTCTCAAAGATTTTACATCTGGCATATCATTGATTTCTTGATAAAATTCTTCCATTGAGATTTAATTCATTAAAATGTCATTATGTTCTTTAGGTACAAGTTGGGGTGTATGGCGAGTGATCAATTTGATAGCTACCAACTTGTTTGGTTGTGGTTTTGATAGGACACACTTGTAGAAAGAAACAAGTTCTTGTTCTATGTCCCGGTGGTAAGTTAGTTATCTACCTTTACCATATTGTAAGGAAGTTATTTTGTTTCTATGCCTGCACTATATTATCAAATTATGAAAGAAATTATAGTTAATTTCCCCTTCCTTGAGCTATTGAATCATGGATTTTTGTTGCCATAAATTTTTTTCTTACTTATATATTTCATTAAGATACCCTTGGATTATGAGTTCCACTTGATTTATCTCATATTTTCTCCAACCTTGTTGGATATGTTGTTGGATCATGGCCATTTTATTTTCCAAGCCACTCTTGGATTTGAAAATGTAGCCAAAAAAATCCATTATTCCATAAGATTTTGTTTTAAATGGTCAATCCTCTATTGGAACAATTAAATTAGAGTTCCTCGATGAATGGCCACTTGATTCCACTAATTGGAAATGTTATCTTGAAATTCTGGATGTTCTTACCAATTTTTTCAAATCTGAATGCTTTTCGATTAGGCATTCCTCGCGTATCTCTAAATAAACTAACATGCTAGTGATATGAACTATCACTATGCAATACAATATATTTAAAAATAAATCCAAAGGTCAATAGGGATTCAAATATTAAGAACAATCAATCTTTCTTGCAATTTTGTGATATTCCCCTCTTTTATTGTTCCAAGTGTGTACCCCATTCATTATTTCCATGTCAATCAACTTTAGTTTCTTATGGTATCTTAGAAAAATTCACTATCAACATATATTTTGTATAACTTTTCATAAAATGAGGTGATCATATTGAATTCACCACCTATGATCAAATGTTGAGGATCCACTATTACATTTGATTTCCTGTAGCATTAAATTGAGGGTTTGTCATAAATGATTTTATTATGAAGTAACCTACGATTACTCTTACCTTTTGGGAATCTTATATTACTAGATATGACTTTTATTGAAAATGTGTTGGTTGAGTGAGAGGGAATGAGTATTTGATCATTACACTTTGTCCTAAACTTACTAGGAATTTCCCTATTTCCTTGAGGCACCATTTTTTTCCCTTTTCAACCTCTTTTCTTGTCTTCTTCGACCATATTATTCATTTCTTTGAGCTTAGTAACCTTTACTCCTAAAGAGATAGTTTATCCATGTCCTGATGGAATTTGAAATTTGTTGGATTTTCTTTTAGTGATTTCCTATTTTAACCTATGAATATGATCGCTAGGGATTTAGTTGATGTCCCTTTTATGAAAAGCCTTCGAACACTCTTATAGATATATTTCTTAAAGATAAATTTCTTCTCCTCCCTTTGAACCAATACCTTATTCTTCCTCAATGCTAATTGGTGCTTCGACTGGGTTTATTTGTTGTAGAACAATGTCTTGTGTAACTTGAGCTCTTTGTGATTGATGCCTAGGGGGTCATAACTAGTTATTTCCTTGCTTCCCAGTCCTACTTCCTTGGGTGTTGGATTTTACTTAGCCTCATGAACCTGATTAATAGTGGAAAACATATTGTTAGTGAGAATACCTTTGGGTCTCACCCACATAATGGATTTCTTTATGAGTTTTCTTTTGTTGGTCAATTTTGGAAAACTGCTAGGATTAGTTTCTTTAGTGGCATTGTTTGGATTTTTCTATATGTACATAGGACAATATCTAAAAATATCTCTATTCTCATGATATCATTTTCCTATAAAATAGATGTGCTTCTAGTCCAATTTTTTCACCCATTCTGAATCTTGGTAACTCAAGAAGATCGACTTAATTATTGAGACAAAAAAATTCATTTACACAAAGATCCTTTCACATGAAGTGTATTGTCCTTTCTTTTTTTCCTATGATATTTTAATGAATGTTCCTAGGTTATTTCAAATATTGATATGGAAGGAAATATAGATCTAAACCGATGAATAAGAGAAATCCTATTTTTCTAGGAAGAATTTATTGGTCCAGTACTATAAATGTCGGCTAGTAGAGTTAAATAAATAAGGTTTATACTCAAATATTATTTCCTTGTCTTCCATATGATGAAAGATCATTGTACATAAACCTTTTGATCTTGTTTTTAATTCAATGTGCCCTTTTAGCTTCCATCTTGTGTTGATATATCTAATGAGTACTTTATTCATGGTTTAGATGCCTAAAACAATTTTTATTAGTGCATGATCCTACATATATTAAACATACTATGTGATTTTTTCAGATTTGATTTCATGTTAGGTAGATTGTAAGGTTTTGGATACATTAAGCATTGGTATTCTTCGTGCTTTGATCCAACTTTGTACTTCTAGATCAATCAGATCTATTTTCCAATCCTACATCTCCCTCTCCATTGGTTGTCACTATTGTTCTTAAGGAACCCTCATTAGGAGGCCATCTCATGTTGGAAGAATTATTTTTCCTTGCTAATACATCACTATAGGAAGGGGCCCATTCCCCCCCTTCTTGGCCAACCATGCAATTCATATCAAAATGATTCACCTATCAATGAAAACCATGAAACCCTCTATGTTATTCCATTCTTCACACACACACACACACACACACACACACACACACACACACACACACACACATATTTGTTTGCTAGCTTGTCCGTGACCTACGGGACTAGCCTATGCTTGAGAAACTATGACTCAGGGGCATATAAGACGTCAAAATCACCCGGGGATCGCACCCGGCCTGAGCCACACCAACCCTTAACATGGCTGGATTTTTTGTCCCCACAGGTTTCGAACCGATGACTTTAACATCACGGAGTGCCTTAACAACACACTCCGTCACCGACTGTCCTACACCTTGGGGACCACAACTTAAGTTATATTAAAAAATGTACATTATTTATATAACTATTCAAATTCCCTCACACCTCCTATAAGTTTCTAATGGGAATACACCATTTCACCATTTTCATTTTTTGATTAGTGTATTCACTCCCCCTCAATATTGATTCACTTTCTTGATATTTACTAAGTTATATTGGAATCCTTTAATTATATATTCCCCATCTTACTCAAAATGCTTCTAGTCATGAGTTCCTAGATCCCTATATTCTTCATTGGTAGGATAGAGGGCATTTATATTGTACTAATTTCAAGAGTTTCTTCTCTCCTTTGTACAATTGAAATAGTACAAGCATATTATCTAGAGAGCCTCATATACCTTTCAACTCTATTCCTACTATTTCTCTAAGTAAAAACTAGCTCCCTAGGCTCTATATGAATAAGCAATCCCCACCCCCATTAATAAAAAAAGAGTATACCATTGGATTACCTCTACCCTTATCCTTCCCATATTTGTTTTCTCTTCATTCAAACCCAATTTCTTGCCACATATTAATTCATTTCTCTAAAACAAACTTCCTTCTAGGTTATTTTCCCATTAGTCCTTTCATTGGATATACAAACCCTAAAAGATTAAAGCAATGAAACTTCTTCTAAGTTCTTTTGACAATAAACTTGTGTACATAGTTGAGTTTAATAGGGAAGTGTCACTAACTTCCACGATATTCTACCATCTTGCTACCAATTTCACTGATCTCCCTACATCACCAAAAAATTCAAAATTCCTCCTATCAAACATTTAGCTTAAGTTTCTCCTAGCATCCTCTACAACTATAATTATTTCCTGAAACATGAAGATATATGGTTTATATTTATCTACTACTCACCTTATGGATATTTTATTGTGGGAAGATCCAAAACTGTGAATATTCAAGGAGAGAAAAATCATTCCATACCTATTGAAAAGGCCTTAAGGGCCCTAAAAATGATCTTATTCCTTAATTTATATATCTCACTATGTGCTAAATGTAGTGATAAATTCAAGAAAGAACTTCTACCCTTACCAGAATAAAAAATGTAGTGATAAATTCAAGAAAGAACTTCTACCCTTACCAGAATCAAAGGTGGATTGAGAATGTCAAATATTTATATCCACTTCAATCATGGCTTGATCTCCCTAATAACTTCTAGATACAAACTTATGATCATTATTTTTTCTTCGTATCTAAAACATATTCTCATTTGACACTCAATTAGAAAATGTGTCTATACTTGCTTTAGAAACCAAACCGCCTCATATACTAGAGTCTTGAGATTTTAAGATTTAAATATTGGAGTGATTTGTTCCTCTCCCCTTCTCTTTTTTGTACTCACATATTTCATTTCACATGATTCCTTAACTAGATTAAGATCTTGAATACTTACCCCAAATCCCTTAGGGAATTCTGTAAATTTTTTTTTCTTTAGCATGTCATTTCTTTTACCCTTTGTTTTTTACAAGAATCTTGAGAATAAATGATTCTTCCTTACAATTACTTGGAGATATGCGCTTCTCTCTCTTATGACTAAATACCATCTTCATCTTTTTTTTTTTAAGATTGAAAATCTCACCTACTATGGAAGATCCATTTTTAACCTATTTTTGGAGAAAATTTACTTTATAAGTGTCCACATTCCTTGCATATGTTTCACATAAAAGGGATTTCAACATAATCTATCTCATGTCAATAAATCCATCTCCTAATTTCTATGTCCCTAATATTAATAAGGCCATCATTTACATTCAATTCCACACACATATTGGAAACGAAGGCCAGTCTCTCGTTTAAGAAACTTGTTCATCTATATCAGGTAATCTACCCATACAATTTCCTATAGCCTTCACACACATCTATTTCCACAATTCTAAAGGTAGGTAGGGGAGTCCATCTAGTATCAATGGATCAAAACATAGATACTACCCTATTAGAGGAAGGATAACATTGTCCTAATACTAGTGACATTTCACTATCAGATCCCTCTCCCTATCATTTTTTAAAATGGTAATGATCCACCCATCAACACTACAAGGAAAACATGATTTAGCAGATATTTTAGCAAAATAACTTCACACAATTCTTCTGTTAGAAATAATTCTAGTGGAGGCAAGTGAGTCAATGATTAACAAAGATTATATCCACTATGTGCCTCTGAAAATTAACTTAACCAATATATTTTTACAAAAAATGCAACCAATGCATTTGCACTTATATATATATAGATATACCAATTTAAAAGTGAGAAATTATGTAAGGATATTTCACAAACCAATTAAGAATATGGCATGCCATGTTTTAATATTGTAATATTAAAACATTTATGTGTTTTTCTAAGAATCACACTATAATATATATTTAGGCACTACAAAAAAACAAAACAAATTTCGTAAAAGACAATATTATAGAATAATATCACTAATAAATATATTAACACATCAATGTTCTAAACATAATGAAACACCAGTGTATATGGGTAAACTAAGCATTAAACTTTCTATGATTTTAACTACAACAATATCATAAGAGAATAATTTTACTAAAAATAGTTTTCTAAAAAATGCATTTCAATTTCAAGTGGAATTACCAATCTTAAGGTTCTAGGTGATTTTAATGGTCACGGAAAAAGTTTCAAAGGAGGGTGATTGTAAAGGTTATGAAAAGAGTTTCAAAGGAGGCCTTGCCTATGGAGGACGAAAAATTGTATGAAAAAACTAAATGATGAAGTGCTCTAAGAAAACTAACACATCCTATTGTGATAAAGAAGGTCATTTTCTTAGTTTTCAGGGTTAGTTGAAATGATCATGACACACACTTGATATTTTATCCCCAGAGATAGGGAGGTCACACTACTATGGATTTACTCTCTTAATGCTAGTAGGGTTACAATTTTTTTTTCTAACACAGAAATATGAAGTCTCAAGTTAGATTTTTTTTTTCACGATTTCATAAAGAAGTACATCCATAGATCAAATGGTTTTTCATGATGTTACATTTTTAACATAGAAATATGAAGTCTCAAGTTAGATTTTTTTTTTTTATCTTTTATTTTTTTATTTTTTTTCAAGGTTTCATAAAGAAGTACATCCATGCATCATGGGAAGTACTCAAATGGTTTTATGGGATAAGAGATCTTAATGAAAGGATTTGACTACATAGTCTTTAGAGGTCTATGGTTTTATGGGATAAGAGATCCTAATGAAAGGATTTGACTACATAGTCTTTAGAGGTCTATATAACCTATGACCTAATATATATTTAGAAAGAAAAATCTATAAAATTCACTATTCCAATAATTTGTTTAGAAATTTTAAATAGAAAATCAATATTTTAGAAACAAATTTTTTCCTTTTATTTATTTTTTATTAACAAACTTTATCTATTTACAATTCCTTGGATCTATGAGCTTCTCTCTTATGACCAAAGAACATATTAATCTTTTCTTCAAGATTGAAGATCTAATCTACTATGGAAGATCCATTTTTAACTTATTTTGTGGAAATTTTCTTTATAAATGTCCACTATTCATATAAAAGGGATTTCAACATAATCTATATAATGTTAATAAATCCATCTCCCAATTTATATTTCCATATCACTTATCTTCAATTTCACAGAGATCTTGGCAACATACACCATTCTTTTATTTAGAAAACCTTTTCATCTATATCAAGTAATCTACCCATACAATTTCCTATAGCCTTCAAACACCTCTATTTCCACAATTCTAAAGACAGGGAAGGGAGTCTAACCCATATGGGAACAACTACAGATACTTCTTATAAAGGATCAAAACAAAGAGATTCCCTTTTTAGGGGAAATATAGCATTGTCCTAACACTCGCCAATTTTACATGGAAAACAAGATTTAGTAGATGTTTTAGAAAAACAACTTCTCATTGTTCTTCTATTAAAGAGGACCAAAAGGTTATCTACACAATGTGCCTCAAAATCAAGACAAGCCAGTGCATTTTATAACAAATACAATGACTCTCTCCCTCTCTTTACACACACACCAATTCAAAAGTGGGTAACAATACTCTAATAATATATAAACATATTTCACAAACCAATTCAAAATATAACATCTCATGTTTTAATATTGTAAAATCCAATATTTTTTTTGGAGATACATAATAAACATATAATTGCTCTACCTCTCATTAAACATAACATATAAATTCATCAACTCTCGTTAAACAATATCTAACACTCATATGTTTAGATAAATGGTGCACCACATTTAGGTTAAATAAAAGAATTTTGAAATTTGACTTAAACAATTCTAATTTATAAAAGTGCATTGATGTGTTTTTTAACAATCACAACAATTTAAAGAAGTTCTAGAAATTCTAGCCCCGGTTCAAATTTTGTAAAACACTATTATAAAATAATGCAGCACAGTGTATACTAAATATAACAACACACCAATGCACACTAAACACAATGAAAGACCTATGCATATGGGTAGATGGAGCATTCCATGTAACTATATGTTAGTTTTTCCATTAAAACTTTTTATGATATGGATAGATGGAGCATTCCATGTAACTATATATTAGTTTTTCTATTAAAACTTTTTATGATATTAACATAAATATCATAAGATAGTTTAAAAAAAAAACATTTCTATTTCAAAGTGGAATTACTAACAAACTCTATTTACAAGTAAATTGCAATTTTCCAAATTTTATTCTAAAAACTTTTACCTACCTTAAAACTATATAAGTTACCCTTCCCCTCTAAAATTAACACTCAATAAAAAATAAAACAACTTTTACTTTCAAAACAATATAATTGACCCTTATTCCACTGTAAAATTAACACTCAATAAAAATAAAAAATATAAATGTCAGATAATAGGTTAAGAAACAATTACTAGTTTTTTAAAACCCTGCCATGCATTTTTCCTTTTCCCAATATCTAACTATGAACTTCAAATCCACAAATTAACATGCTAAAGCATTCTGCTCTTTTCCAGTAGTTATCAGTAAATTTCAAACCCACAATTTAGTATGCAGAGAGCACTCCGCAGGTAATTCGCGTATAATCTGAACAATTTCCAGCGAAGTATGCCGAGAGCACTCCGCTGTTAAATATTCACGGTGTAACCGGAACAACTTAGAAGCAGTCAAAGAATGCTTTATTAAAAAAAAAACCTACTAATTTGAATTCCCCTGAACTCACAATCGTCATGAGGAATGGGCACACCCGCACAAGTACGTAGTCTTCACCCGGCGAGAAGAAGAAGGATGATGGCCGGATGAAAAAAGTAACCCATCTCTATCCTTCTCAATTCCTTATGGATCAGGCCGTTAGTGGCGATTCAACATCCACTGATTCTGACCGTTGCAAGCACGTTGCATGCACGCCACGTGGTGATTTAAGAGCTATTGATTCTGACCGTTGGATGCACGCCACGTGGTAAGATTAGAGTTGTCAGATGTAACCGATGGATGGGTTCCACGTGGCACGATATAAGTCACTTGAAATAACCGTTGGATATAGGCCACGTGTCAATTCCAAAGCCCTTGGATCTGACCATTGGATTCATGGCACTTGTCAATTCCAAAACCCTTGGATATGACCGTTGAATACATGCCACATGTCGAAAATCGAACGGACAAATTAACAGACCGTACGATGAAAATAGTACAGATAATACATTTATTAAAATATCAAATCTGTCTGAAATTACCGCAAGCCAGTTAACAATTTCCATTACTGAAGCCATAGATATCATTTGCTCGCCTCTATGAATGGGATTCGGAGACTTACTGTTCCAGGTTCGTCAGGCTTAAATAAATGTGGCATACCGTCGATCATGGCACCTGTAAGGGTTCTCCTCCATTTGTTCTCATCAAGCATCCTTCCGGGCTTTTTGTGTTGAAAGATCGAATGGCGGTTATTAATGTCAAAATCATAAAGATTTTTTACTATCGAGTTTTCTTCTACTCCTGTCAGCTTCCATCTGGCCTCCATAATGTTAAGCGCTTGAGCTTTATATAGTGCGCCCTCTTCTAACATCTTAAATATTTCCTGCTCCCTTTCCACATTATTCTTTGATTCATCCACAGCTTGTTCACTGTCATTTGATTGCAAAGCCATGGTCCAAGATTCACCTTATGACTCATACACAGTTTTTTCAATGTCGTTTGAATGGAAAGCAGCTGCCGGTTCTTCTTCTTCATTGGAGGGCACCGACTGTTTGGTTTCTCTCGTTAAAGGCGGTGGAGGAGATCCAGGACGCTTATCTTTCATTGGATCATGATTGATTTCTGATTGCCTTTTAACCCTCTTAGTATTGGCACCGACTGTTTGGTTTCTCTCGTTAAAGGCGGTGGAGGAGATCCAGGACGCTTATCTTTCATTGGATCATGATTGATTTCTGATTGCCTTTTAACCCTCTTAGTATTGCAGGCAGACTGATTAGTTTTGGGCTCCATACCTTCTGTAGCTAGGGTTAGTGATATGCTGCAGTTTGTAATTTTAGTTCCTCGACTAACAAAAGATGACAGAATGTCTATATCCTCTTTTAGTTTTGCTCTACGCCAAAACCTGACAAACCAAAGAAAAAGTCGCAAAAAATGAGAGCAATATCAATTCCCATTCAATATAGATTCAATGTTTGTATTTATATAAAAATTATAAAATGTAAAATATTAATATATTTATTTTAACATTTATTTTATGTGTTTTTTAAGTTTTTTTTTTTTTTTTT
>ML788652.1:368568-382324 GCA_009831015.1 Picea engelmannii
AACACATTTCCAACAAACTATATATATATATCAAAAGAGGTAAGCATGTGTAAGAAATGCAATGTTTTGATCATTATTAATAATAAATACATGGCTAGGTGCTAGACAGACAATGACTAGAGTTATAGGGGCTATGATTCCACAAGAGAGGGGGTTTGAGGGGCTAAACATTTATTTTATATTTTTAAATCACCCATTTTTGTCTAATGGAGAAAATCAGTTACTTGAGCTTCTTGGGGGAAGGCCAAGGGGTTCTTGATCCCCATAGATTTCATAAACCCGTCCCTGGTCTATTGGGGGGTTCTCACGTTCGTGGATTCTCTCGTTCGTTGGTTCGTTCTCTCTCTCACTCTCGTTCTTGTTCTTTTTCTTCTGTTGGTTGCCTCACTCACGCATTCATTTATTCACTCCTTCACTCACTTGCTTGTTGTTCACCCCTCTTGTGGAGATTGCACTTCATTCTTTCCCTCACTCATTCATCTTTCCTCATGTGTGTCTTAGCTCAGGAAAGGAAGACGAACTATCGAAGTGCAACCATGGTATTATTGGTTGTAGAGACTATTGGTGTAATCCAACCATGATTTGAGACTTGCATGTCTGAGATGCGTGGTCTGTGTCCAGCTTTGCTCACAGCTGTGAGTCCTGAGAGTCCCAACATGGATATTCTGGACCAGTTGCACTGGAGCCATGGAAGGAGAAGGACTGTCCGAGGGACCGCATGGCAGAGAAGGGTGGGGGTCCATTCTATTGGGTTGTGTAGGTTGGGTAGAAGAGAGATGGGTACTTGGATTGTTGTGGGTGTTGGGAAGCCTGTGAGAGCTTGAGTGTTGACTGGTTTGGGAAGCCGAGTAACACTCTGGAACCGTCCTTGTGGATTCATAGTCCTTGCTCGGGGGTGACATTGTTTCGAATTTATTTTCTGGATAATCCACAATTGGTATCATTTTTGTCATTGACGTTTCGAATCTGAATCGGGATTCATCATCGTCATTTTTGTCATCGACGTTTTGAGTCCGAATCGGGATTCATCATCACAACTAATCGTCAAATGAAATCTTGCTGATCTTAGTCAATTAATAGTTTAGATGCAGGACAATTTCAGATTTTAACCAGATCGAATATCTATAAACCCTACTTTGAAAGCTAAACAAAAATTAAAATCAAATAAATTAATAAAATAATTATAATTAATAATATATCATAACTAAATCTAAGTGTTGATATATATATATATATATATATATATATATATAAGGTTAGAAAGATAATTTTTTTTAATATGCTTAGGATACTATGTAGTAGGGGTTAATTATGGTTTAGGTTTTAAGTGATTAGAATGATGTATATATAAATCTAGGGTTTAAATGAATTTTGATAGGATTGTTTGATAGTGTTAAATTATGTAGTGGGGTTATATATGTTTTTAGGGTTCGTGTTTATTATGATTTTTATATCATCACTAGGCATAAGTATTGATAAATATATAAATAACTATAGGGTTAGAATGATAAAAAAATTAATATGCTTAGGACTATGTAGTAGGGGTTATTTATGATTTAGGTTTTAAGCGATTAGGATGTATAAAACATAACTACATGTGACTATTGATAATAGTATGTATACATATATATGAGAATTTATGGTAGAATGATAAAAATTCAGTATTAATATATATATATATATATATATATATATATATATATATATATATATATATATATATATATATATATATATTATATGATTAGGGTTATGATACATAATAGGGTACATAGAACTTAATTAGTGATATATATAGTAATAAGTCTCTATAATTAGAATATTATAGTAGGTAATACAAGGTTAGTTAGACTTCTAAACCTATGAACTGACTCAAAAATAAAACATAAACATGCAAGGAAAAGAAGAAGGTAGGTGTCATACCTGATTTGATATATGATGGTCCCTAAGTTGATTGATTAATGGGTGCCAAAAGATACTCACCTCCAGGCCACCATCCTTGTTCATCTTGTTGGGGTGCTTGATTATTTCTAGAGCTTCTCTTAAGCATCTCTTGTAATAATGATCCTCTTTTGCTAATATCTTGGTATCTTCAAGTCAAACATGATGTTTGGTCTTAAGTGAGTGTTCTGCTAAGGCCGAAGTGTGAGTGCGTTCATTTCTAATATCTGCTTCATGTTCCTTAATCCTTACTTTAAATGATCGTCCGATTTCCCTAATATAACATTTCCCACATGAACAAGAGACCTTGTAGATGCCTTTTCCTTGTTGATGGTCTATAGGTTCCTTCGAGAAAAATGCCCTTGAAACATACCTCGTCAAACCATCTAGATGGAAAAGGTATGTTGATGATACAAACGTCAAGTGGCCTCATGGCAAAGAAGAACTGGACAGATTCTTTGAGCACCTCAATGGAATTTCTGAGAACACAAAATTCACCATGGAACTAGAAGAAAACAATAACATACCCTTCCTAGACGTACTTATGAATAGGAAACAAGATAGTACATCGGGACACAAGGTCTTTAGGAAGAAAACTCACATAGACAACTACCTTCATGCTAAATCCCACCACCATCCCTCTCAAAAGACGGGGATCTCAACACCATGGCCATAAGGGCAGCAATAATTTCCGACAAAGAACATCTAAAAGAGGAAGTAGACCACTTAACTAATGTCTTTAAAGGATCCTATAGACCATCAACAAGGAAAAGGCATCTACAAGGTCTCTTGTTCATGTGGGAAATGTTACATTGGGGAAACCAGATGATCATTCCAAGTAAGGATTAAGGAACATGAAGCAGACATTAGAAATGAACGCACTCGCACTTCGGCCTTAGCAGAACACTCACTTAAGACCAAACATCATGTTTTCCTTGAGGATACCAAGATACTAGCAACATAGGATCATTACTACAAGAGACGCTTAAGAGAAGCTCTAGAAATAATCAAGCACCCCAACAATATGAACAGAGACGGTGGCCTGGAGGTGAGTAACTTTTGGCACCCATTAATCTGTTAAAATTTTAGACCCCAACCCAGTTTCAGTCTCGCTGATTTTTTAGCCAAAGTTAAATGCCCAAACCCAGTTTCAGCACAGTTTTAGCACTGTTTTAGCATAGTTTCAACATATAAAAAACTTAGCAGAAAATAAACTTCAGAACTGAAACATGAGGATTCTGAACATCAATTTCAACACAGAAATAAAATATCAGCAGTATGCAAAACTCAGAAAATTTAGACACAAGAATTTTCGGTCTAACTTTGACCCTGGAAAAACCCACAAGGGGAAAACCAGTGAGAGAGGGCTTTTTATTATTATTGAACTTTTGAGAAATTTCTTTTACAGCATATTCATCTTCAGAAATTTACACAAACTTATCTGGACATTCCTGTAGCTTTGTTCCTCGATTTCTGAACCAGAAATCCATACAACTGTATGGCTGTCCCAATAATTAATGCTGTACGGACTATCTCGAAATTTGTGCCCAAAATTCTGCCAAGACTGTACGAAAAACCCAGTAGGAAAAATGCCTTGAAAAATGTGCCAACACCTTGAAAAATGCACCAAGGATTTTCTGTGGTATGACCCTTGATTTTTGTGCAGGTCCGTACGGACTGTACAGACTTTTCTCACCCAAAAAAGTGTGCCCAGCTCCTTCCTTGATTTCTATGCCAATTAAATGTTGTACGACAGCCTTGAAAAGCGTGCCAATACTTTTAGAAAAAACAACTGCTGTCCACCTCAATTTCTGTGCACATTTATTGCTGTACAGCCTTCATAAATTTGTACGGTACGACCTGTTCTTCCTTGTTGCCTGCTGCCTTGAAATCCATGCTACTCTTTGCCTTGGGATGCGTGCTCTCCTTCAACAAATGCTGTCTCTCTTCTCAAGCTCGACCTCTCCCAGTTCTCTCTTGCTCTCTCAACAAGAAATGAATTAACTACCCAAGAATGGGTGTGCCCTCTTGCCCTAGTCGACCTCATGAGGGAAGGTGAGGGGTTTTCTAATCTAACGGTTGAGATAAGATTAGATGAGTGGCTGAGATTAGGTGTCTCTTCACTTACCCTCACTTTAGTCATAAAGTTATCTTTTAATTTGCATCTCACAAATTAATTTGACTAGGACCCACATTAGGCACTTTCTCCCTCTTAGGCGCCTAGGGAAGAGAAACACTTGCCTTGGTACTTTATTTTAATTAAAAATTTAACACTCCCTCATATCGAGGAAAGTGTTACTCACCACTCCAAGCTTGTCCCTGAAAAATACAAACTTGCCTCTGCCCAATGCCTTGGTGAGTATGTTTGCAACCTGCTCCTCTGTAGATATGTATTGTAGCTCCACAACTCCTCTTTGAACATAATCACGGATGAAGTGATACCGAATCTCGATATGCTTAGACCGGTCATGAAAAACTGGATTCTCCGAGAGTTTGATGCAACTCTGATTATCACAGTAAATCACGGTAGGCCTCAACTGCACACCGAACAATCCCACTAGCATCTTGTGAAGCCAAAGGGCCTCACAACTAGCCTGACTAGCTGCCATATACTCAGCCTCTGCTGAACTCAAAGCCACTGACTTCTACTTCCGACTGAACCTAGACACAACTGCTGATCCCAATCCGACGCAGCACCCTGAAGTGATTTTCCTGTCACTAACACATCCTGCCCAATCCGAGTCTGTATAGCCAACCAGATGAACTCCATCTCCTCTATGATAGTCCAAACCATAATCTATGGTACCACAAAGATACCTGAGCACATGTTTTGCTGCCACACAATGCACTCTCCTAGGCTCCACCATGAACTGGCTGAGAGTGTTGACAACAAAACAAATATCTGGCCTGGTATTGACCAAATACATCAATGACCTGATCAACTGAAGATACAAAGTGGGATCCACCAACTGTGACTTAGAAGCATGAAGCTTTTTCCAGTTGGTAATCATGGGAGTGGTCATGGGCCTACTATCTCCCATCTGAAATCTGCTCAGAATATCACACACATACTTCCCCTGTCCCAGGAAGATGTGTCCAGGCTCCTGCCAAACCTCCAATCCCAAGAAGTAATGCATCAGTCCAATGTCTATCATCTCGAACTCTGAAACAAGGCTCTCCTTACAGCTGCTAATGAGTCTCTCTGCCCTTGTAATGAAAAGATCATCCACATAAAGCAGAAGAATGAGAGGATCCTCTCCAACCACAATGAAGTATAGGTTGGGATCCGCCTCACCCTTCTCAAAACCTAACTGCTGCAAATAGGCATCTATCCTCGAATACCAAGCTCTGGGAGCTTGTTTCAGTCCATACAATGCCTTCTTCAGTCTACACACATGAGAATCTCTCCCATGCACCTCAAAACCCAATGGATGCTCAATATACACCTCCTCCTCTATAAGACCATTCAGAAATGTGGTCTTCACATCCATCTGGTGGATCTTCCAACCCATCTCTGCTGCAATGGAGATCACTACCCTGATTGAAGTGTATCTAGCAACCGACGCAAAGGTCTCATCATAGTCGACTCCCTCAACTTGTGAAAACCCTCGAGCCACAAAGCGAGCTTTGTACTTCTCAATGCTGCCATCCGCAACATGCTTTAGCTTGTAGATCCATTTGGAAGTCACCACTGACTTCCTCTCAGGTCTAGGAACAACTTCCTAGACATCGTTCTTCATGATGGAATTGTACTCTTCCATCATGGCATCTCTCCATACCTATCTACTAGAGGCCTCCTTAAAAGTGGAAGGCTCAAACTCTCGAATACTGCTCACCATCGCGATGTAGCTACAAAACCTCTCGGGAGGTTTACTCTCCCTCACTGCCTGCCTGAGATTCCCCACTGAACCTTGTGCCTCCCTCAAAGTGTCCTGAAGCCACTTGGGATTCCTCCTCTCTGAAGTAGTGTCCTATGGAGGGGACTCTCCCTGCTCAACCCATCTACTGAAGACAATGATCCTGTAGTAGACCCTGAAGTACCTGATCCTGAAACCTGTGGACCGGTAGCCTGCGAACCTGAACTCTGTGGCCCTGTTACCTGTGAACTTGTCGTCACCGAAGTTGGTGGCCCTGAACTCTGTGTCACTGTAGTCTATTGCGGGCTCACCTGAATCTGAGGTGAAGACTGCTCACCTCTCTCTGTCCCTCTAGACTTCCTAAAGGCTCCGTCCTCCTCAAATCTGACATCCCTCCTCAAGACAGTCTTTCTCAAGGAAGGAAGGTAAATACAGAAAGCCTTTGAAGTCTCACTGTACCCAACAAAGATCCCTCTCTCTGCCATGGGCTCCATCTTTGTCCTCTTCTCAAAAGGGACATATGAATAAGTGATGCACCCAAAAATCCGAGAGTGCCCCACCTTAGGCTTCTTCCCAGAGAAAGCCTCCTCAGGAGTCATGCTCCCCAGAACCCTGTGAGGACTCCTGTTCTACAGATAAACTGCAGTGTAGCATGCCTCAGCCCATAGAAATAGTGGTAGCCCCTGATCATGTAGCATGGCTCTCGTAGCCCCAACAATGGCCTTTCTCTTCCTCTCAACAACCCCATTCTGTTGCGGGTTGTAAGGAACAATCAACTCCCTCTTGATTCCCTCTCCTGCACAAAAATCCATGAACTCCTTGGAGGTATACTCACCCCCATTGTCTAATCTCAGGACTCTAATTTT
Source organism: Picea engelmannii (assembly GCA_009831015.1). Taxonomy (NCBI): domain Eukaryota; kingdom Viridiplantae; phylum Streptophyta; class Pinopsida; order Pinales; family Pinaceae; genus Picea; species Picea engelmannii. The sequence continues at coordinate 375,233 of ML788652.1, forward strand.
CTTCCCTCTTTGGTTCTCCACAAGAGCTTTGAACTCTTGGAACCGACTGAAGACCTGTCCTTTGGTATTCATGAAGAAAATCTAGGACTTCCGAGAGAAGTCATCAATGAATACAACATAGTATAGGGATCCAATCAACGATGCCGAAGACATCGAGCCACATACATCTGAATGTATAAGATCAAGTATCCCTGCTGCTCTACTGTCACTTCTCGGAAAAGCAGTCTTGGTGTACTTTCCCAAAGCACACCCCTTGCACAACTCATGGTGCTCTGAACTAAAATCTGGAACTCCCGTCACCATCTCCCTCAGAACTCTCAAAGCCCCATGGTGCAAATGTGCCATCCTCCTGTTCCAGATCTCACATAGGTCACTGCTGCTGCTTGTAGAATGAATCAATGCTCGCATTGGCTGGAACAAGAACTTGTACAACCTCTCATGTCTAGTACCAATCACTTTGGCCGAAGTGATGCTAGACCCTCTGGGGAAAAGAAGCACCTGCCCATCACGGAACAAGCCAATAGTAGAAACTGACACTAAGTTCTTCTTCAAGCCTGGAACATAAATAACCTCTGTCAAAGTCATGGGAGACAAAGACTCCCTCCAAAATGATACAGTCCCACAACCAGCCACCTTGACCTCCCGGTCATCTCCAAGCACTATCTCTGCATCTCCACACTATGTAAGATCTGTCAGGTGCTCATGAACTGCTGTCATATGGCAAGAGGCACCACTGTCAATATACCAAGTATCAGAAGTAGTGGTCCTTGAGGAAAGACACACAATCAAGGAAAATTCCTTGTCAAACTTGGTGGAAAGATCTTCCACCTCTGCTGAAGTTGCTGTTTGTTTCTTCTTCTTGTTTGGACACTGTCCTGCATAGTGCCCAAACTTATGGCAAGCAAAACACTTGAATTTTCTCATGTCTTTCTTCCCTTCACCCTTGGGCTTCTGTCCTCCCTTTGGACCCTTCTTGAACTTCTTCTTGCTAGTGGTAGCAAGAGCCACATTGTCCTCCTCATGACCTGTAGATGAAATTCCATGCACATAACCTCTCCGAGTCTCCTCTTGAACAAAGTCATCCCAAAGAAATTCCCAATTGGGAAGCTTCTCCCTAGCAACAATGCCCTCCACAAAAACATCCCATTGTTTGGAAACACCATTCAATGCTATTCTCACAAGATCATTGTCAACTATGGCTTCCTCCACAGCTCCAAGCTCATCCCTCACCTGTGTCAATCTAGTAAGGTATGTGACCACATTTTCAGCCTTGGTCATTTTTATGCTCTTTAGTTTTTCCCTCAAAACCATCTTCCGGTTCTCATTTGTAATCTGATACAATTTACTCAAAGACTCCCACATCTCATAGGCATGTGTCTTCCCCGTCAAGTGAGGAATCAAATGATCCTTGATGGCATCAAGAATAAATCTCTTAGCCTTGATACTCTTCTTAGTATAGGCTGCAAGAAGAGTAGCATCAATAGGTACCACAACATGATGAGTAGTGGTATTCTCCACAATGTCCCACAACTCGTTCTCTTGCAAAAGCAAGATCATCCTCTCCTTCCAAGCACCAAAATTTGCTGCCCCATCAAGTCTGTCCTCAACTCTCAAACCAGTAGCCATGACCCTTTTTCTGCTGAAAATCACAAATTCAAAAATCTGCCCTGTGAAGTGTCTGTTGTCCCAACTTTCTGTCTGCTGAAATCTCTGCTTCACTTCAACTCAACTCTGATACCATGTTAAAATTTCAGACCCCAACCCAGTTTCAGTCTCGCTGATTTTTCAGCCAAAGTTAAATGCCCAAACCCAGTTTCAGCACAGTTTTAGCATATAAAAAATTTAGCAGAAAATAAACTTCAGAACTGAAACATGAGGATTCTGAACATCGTTTTCAATGCAAAAATAAAATATTAGTAGTATGCAAAACTCAGAAAATTTAGACACAAGAATTTTCGGTCTAACTTCGACCCTGGAAAAACCTACAAGGGGAAAACTAGTGAGAGAGGGTTTTTTATTATTATTGAGCTTCTGAGAAATTTATTTTACAACATATTCATCTTCAGAAATTTACACAAACTTATCTGGACATTCCTGTAGCTTTGCTCCTTGATTTTTGAACCAGAAATCCGTACAACTGTACGACTGTCCCAACAATTAATGCTGTACGGACTGTCTCGAAATTTGTGTCCAAAATTCTACCAAGACTGTATGGAAAACCCAGCAGGAAAAATGCCTTGAAAAACGTGCCATCACCTTGAAAAATGCACCCAAAATATTCTGTGGTACGACCCTCGATTTCTATGTAGGTTTGTATGGACTGTATGGACTTTTCTCACCCAGAAAAGTGTGCCCAGCTCCTTCCTCGATTTTTGTGCCAATTAAATGCTGTACGACAGCCTTGAAAAGCATGCCAATACTTTCAAAAAACACAACTGCTTTCCACCTCGATTTCTGTGCACATTTATTATTGTACGACCTTCAGAAATCCGTATGGTACGACCTGTTCTTCCTTGTTGCCTACTGCCTCGAAATCCATGTTTCTCTTTGCCTTGGGATGCATGCTCTTCTTCAACAAATGCTATCTCTCTTCTCAAGCTTGACCTCTCCCAGTTCTCTCTTGCTCTCTCAACAAGAAATGAATGAACTACCCAAGAATGGGTGCGCCCTCTTGCCCTAGTTGACCTCATGAGGGAAGGTGAGGGGTTTTCTAATCTAACGGTTGAGATTAGATTAGATGAGTGGCGGAGATTAGGTGTCTCTTCACTCACCCTCACTTTAGTCATAAAGTTATCTTTTAATTTGCATCTCACAAATTAATTTGACTAGGACCCACATTAGGCACTTTCTCCCCCTTAGGCGCCTAGGGAAGAGAAACACTTGCCTTGGTACTTTATTTTAATTAAAAATTTAACATAATCAACCAATTTAGGGACCCTCATAGATCAAATAAGGTATGACACCTACCTTCTTCTTTTCCTTGCATGTTTATGTTTTATTTTTGAGTCAGTTCATAGGTTTAGAGGTCTAACTAACCTTGTATTACCTACTATAATATTCTAATTATAGAAACTTATTACTATATATATCACTAATTAAGCTTTATATACCCTATTATGTATCATAACCCTAATCATATGATATTACTATATATACTAATACTGAATTTTTATCATTCTACTATAGATTCTCATATATATGTATACATACTATTATCAATACTCACATGTAGTTATGTTTTATACATCCTAATTGCTTAAAACCTAAATCATAAATAACCCCTAGAACATAGTCCTAAGCATATTAATTTTTTTATCATTCTAACCCTAGATTTATTTATATATTTATCAATACCTATACCTATATAAAAATCCTAATAAACACAAACACTAAAAACATATATAACCCCCACTACATGATTTAACACTATTAGACAATCCTATTAAAATTCATTTAAACCCTAGATTTATATATACATCATTCTAATCACTTAAAACACACACACACACACACACACACACACACACACACACACACACACATATATATAAAATCCTAATAAACATAAACCCTAAAATCTTATATAACCCCCAGTACATAATTTAACACTATTAAAATTCATTTAACCCTAGATTTATACACACACACACATATATCAACACTTAGATTTTGTTATGATATATTATTTATTATTATTAATTATCATTATTATTAATTTATTTGATTTTAATTTTTGTTTAGCTCTCAAAATAGGGTTTATAGACAACTGACCTGGTTAAAATCTAAAATTGTCCTGCATCTAAACTATTAATTGACTAATATCAACAAGATTTCATTTGACGATTAGTCCTGATGATGAATCCCGATTCAGATTCGAAACATCGATGATAAAAATGACACCAACTGTGGATTATCCAGAAAATAACTTCGAAACTCCTCACCACAGAAATCTGAAAATGGTGACATTGTTGTTGAGACTTGGAACAACATTGTCTACGGTTGGGTGGAATGTCCTTGGTCTGCAACCCGTCAGTGGTTTTTCTTATATAAAAGATAATTTCTCTCTATCATGGTATTATTTACCCATGTATTATTTATTCTGCTGTGTATTTAATTATCGTTGAATTCAATATTTAGAGTATGCATGCTTGTTGGTTATGGTTGTGAATGTCGTATGCTTCATTATTGTTATGTTTAACATGAATCTTGATCAATGCATGTGAAAATTTCATGCATCCTTGCTATCTAAAGTTTGAGAAGGGTTCGAATTAGTCCAGAGAAGGACTGGTGGTTAGCGTGCTCGACCTGTGAGTGGTTGGGTACGTTACATATTGGTATTAGAACCCGGTTCCAACACTAAGCCTGGATGGGCCGTGTAAATTTAGATTGAAGAAAAAGTTTCACAAAGAATTTAAGTTGCAGAATGCCAGAAGGTGTTGAGAGCACACCTTAACTGTGCTTGAAAGCTCAGGAGGTGTAGCAGTTCGAGAAATCACAATGGTCGCAGGATTTGTTCGGGAAGGGTCTGAATCCTTCACAACTGTCATATATGGGAAAGGTGCACAATGGTTAAACTCTCAAGTCCTTCAGACTTGGTTGCTTCAGAATTTTTTTTTAGTCCTTGATGATAAGAAGGTAAAATCCCTAAAGCTCCGAAGTCCAAGAGTGAATCTACACCATAGATCACTGGGAGGGGTACTTGACTGTTGGATTTGGCCAAGGACAGATCCATGATGTTGGATCAAGCATAGATCATGATGTGAGGAAGAGTAGGGAAGATCAAATCCCAATCGTAAGATCTACACGCGAACAAGTGTGAGCCATAGATCTCGCCACAGTTTGGAGGTTCGACACTCTGGGAGAAGCACGACCTTAAGATTCTTGGAAGAAAATCTCCCAAAGTCTCAAACTTTAGAGTAAATCTAGACCGTTTGTGTTAGGGGACACGTGTCCGTAGATTGGCAATTATTCGAGAATTCGACGTTCGACAATTTGGGGGTTGGGTGGTGTTCAACAATGAAACCCTCTGAAGCCGAAAGTCCCGAAGACCCGGAGTCTCGGAGCTCCTAATGACTGCAGATCTCAGTAGAAAACCTGGACTGTTGATCCTCGAACCCTTAGGGGGTTTGTCACTTTGACATTCGAAGGACTTGTAATGTGATGCTAGGAAATCCTCTGAAGCCTGAAGGCCCCAAAAGATGGAGTGACGTGGCAGGATGAAGTCACCTGTGGTGATGTGGACCTACCTTATACCTGCCATGTGTCATCTTGTTTCAAGGTTTTCACAGACCCTTTGGGTCAATTAGAACTTGGCACATGTCACCCACAGAATGGGCCACGTGTCATCTCTATGGTTTCACCATGTATCACCCCCCTGGGGCATAGTTATTGATGAGTCTCTGGAAGTTCAAAGGTTCGATAGTTCAAGATTTTTGAGGTGTATGGTAGGAGAAACCTCCAAAGCCTGAAGCAGCTGAAGTCACGGAGTGCTGGAGTGATGTGACATGCCAATGTCATCGAGGGTGACTTGGAGCCACCTCATGCATGCAACATGTAATCCTATTTTATGATATTCGTAGACCCTTTGTGCCAGTTATGACTTGACACCTGTCACTCGTAGTTTACACCATGTGTCATCTCTATATTCTCGAGACGTATTACCCCTGGTTCATAGTTTTGATGTGACTCTGATAGTTCAAAGATTTGACACCCATGGAAAAAGGAGTATTTAGTTGTCAGAACCTTTGAAGTGCGAATCTCCAAAGAACTTCTCTAGTTTGGCATTCAGAGGGAATTTACTGTGATGAGGGTGAAACCACCCCGAAGCCTAAAGTCCCGAAGCTCCGGATAAGCGCTTTTTAGCCAAGCGCAGGGTCATAGCCATGGTCACATGCGATTGAGAGTTGAAGGAAAAAGGGCTAATGGCTGATTTTTTTTTGTTTTCGAAAAGGAAAAGTGCCAAGGAAGGATTTGGCCTGTAGTTTCAAGTCGTGGTCACTTGGGAAAGCGGTTTGAAGGAAGTGCCTGTGTAGAATTGAATTTTGTATTGGCCAAGGGATAACATAGAAGTGTTATATATATATATATATATATATATATATATATATATATATACACATATATATATATTGAAAGGACCTGTAGAATTTGTTTGGAAAAGTGTGTTTATCATATTCTTAACTATGAAAAAATGGTCATTCACACATTTTGTAGAATTAAGGGGTTTAAACATATCATCTAAGAATGCGTATTCAAGAAATAGAAGAAGCTGAGGGAGCTTCCAGCCATGATAAAGTGGTCGAAGGCCATAATATCAAAGTTGGTAATGCAAAGACATAATCCATCAGACACAAGGGTCGAGGGGAGCAAGAAACATTGATAGAAACTATGAGAAGCTCGAAAATAGAAGTGCAGAGCTATAAGGAAAAAAATGAGAGGTTGATGAGAGAGCAAAGTCAGATAAATGCCCGAGTGCTGCAGAGATCAAATTAGTTACAAAGACAATCAAAGAATGACCCAAAGCAAGAGGAGGTAGGCAGGTATCATGAAAGAAGGGATTGTAACGCCCCTAAACTGATAAATGATTAAAGATTATTAAGCAAGATTTAATTGAGAAAGAATCACAATTAATAAAATAACATTGATTGCAGACTGCATTCAATGATCTGATAAACCAATTTAAAAGACAGTCAGTAAAAATGGAGATAACTACAGAGTTACGTATGCAGGGCGCGGGAGCCCATAAATCCCGAGGCAGTAAAATTTATTGGGGGACGCAGGTCGGAGGACGCGTGGAGGGGGTTGGTGGTAGAGTTACTGCATGAGGCGGCAGGGAGGGATAAGGGACGGGAAGAGGGGGATGTGCAGGCCATTCGGCGGGGATGGATGCTGCGGGGCTGTAAGCTCAGGACCACTGTATTTGCCGGAAGCAGAGAGATTCTGCGCACTATGATAATTGGCTGTGATCTATTGTGCTGGGTGAGCAGAGAGTTCTGCACCACGGTATCTACTGTGAGTAGCAACTTTCTGTACACTACTGTATTGGCTGTGAGCCTGTGGTATTTTGTGGACTGTTGGCTTGCTGTAAGCAAG
>ML788652.1:400624-418676 GCA_009831015.1 Picea engelmannii
TAAATCATCTTAATAAGGCATCTCTTTACCTTTGAAAAAATTAACTTAAATAAGAGAATTAACTTACATGGCCTACCATATAGATTTCATGTCATTTAAGTTTAAATATATACTATAGGTCATATGGTAGAGTTTTTGATTCTAGGTTTCACTTCTCATGTATGGATTTTTTTGTGTTAAAAACCTTTTTGGGTCGCCGTAAGGGGGACCCTTGTTGCGAAGTTGCCTACTTTTAACCTAAGTTGGTGTAATAATCCAATTTGAATACTATCCTTGCAAGTGGAAGTGAATTGACCCGACTGTTCATACTTGGAAACATAAGCATATGATTAATTCGATAATTATATTTTATTTTTGTTTGTTAGTTGACGTTAATCATGTTTGGCGTTTAATACAGGGATTTAATCATTCTTGAGAAATAATTACAGGAGTGGTTGGAAGTTATTAAGTGTGGGTTGGACGTACCCTGTAATCATAAATGACATATGTCCATAACCATTTGTGGCGGTCCTTCTGTGCGCTAAGTGTAAATTTTTGGAACAAGAGTTGGCAGGGTAAGTCTCGACCACTCCACATGATTTTCGATCTTTCATTCCATTGTTTAGAAATATTTCATAGGAAGACAAGTTTCCTTTCTGGTTCGACTAGATGGCACTAGAATTTTTGTTCTCATTCCTTTAGTTTCCTTCATCGGGTGCCTAAAGTTCTTATGTCGCCTACATATTCTATGTACAAACTACCTTTGTTGTTGTATTCCTTTCACTCTGGTTTGCTCTGTCATTGTAAAATCCTAGCATGACCATGTTTATAATTTCTATCCCTATATTGTTTATTAGTCTCATTTATACTTTGTCAAGGATGGTAGCTTGAAGAAAGTCCTAAGTCCTGTGTGCATTTCCTTTCCTTGGTATGTCATAACCTTAATCTGGCTTTCGGTTTGGAAAACAATGTTGAGAAAATATGGTAAGGTTGTACGCTTTTGGTTGTTATTTCATTCATTGTTTTTCTTTTTGTATTTCTCTATCGTGATAGACTCATTTTGATGCTTGACTAATTATGGGCCCTTGGTTTCTTTTTGAGGGTACCCATCATAATGACAAATTGTCTCTGACGATCGAGGCGTGCTTCTACAGGAAACCCATCTCGGTTTCGGGTTTCTTTTGTAAGAAAACCGTACCCTAACTCTTCATCAATCTTATGCAAGTTTGGGTTTTCTTCTATGGCGTTTAAATGGCTGATGAATGTATCGTTTGACGAGGATGGTAGGATTTTTATCCCAAATCTCATTCAAAAATTTCTGTAAGTGTCTTTTCTTTTAATGTTTTTCTCTTTTCTTTTGTATGGATATGTTTTCCTCATGTGCTATACTAAATTTCATTTATGTGTCCCTTGGAGACATGTATTGTCTTGGCTCCTCGACCAAGGTATTCAATCTTAAAAAGGAAATTTGGTTTCCAACACGGTCCTTAACTGAGGATGAAGATTTGATACTATCGTTCGACTTTGAATATTGTTGAGTGGTTACTAGTATAGTGTTGTCAAACTCACTCGGGTCTATATGTAATTTGTTCTCCATTATGAAAGTTTGCATGCGAACGAGGGTTCTATAATTGTTTTGTTAGAGTTTAACAGAGTAATTTCTCGTATGTATTTAAAAATGGATTTTGCTCGTGTAGATTACAGATTCAGGTCGACACAATTTGTAATACCGATAACTTATTTCATAAAGGAAATTTCCTGGTTTCTTTTCAATTGTCATGGTTTATGCAGCTAACCAATTTGGTTCTTGTTTGTTAAAATTTTTGCTACCTTCTTTAACGAACAATAATTTTAACATTCTATTTAGATTTTTATTATGGAAGCGACATTATCATTTTAACATCTCGCATGTTTGTTGCATGTACATAAATTCCTTTCTGTGTGTATATTCTATAATTATTTACGATCATAGATTTATCATTTTTACAACTAGCCTTTTCATTGTGTATATAATTTCCTCTTTGTTTCTTTATCACAATAGGACTATTGGCTTTGCATCTAGCACGTTCATTTCATATATATATATATAACTTTCTTCTATGTGTATAGATTCTAGAGTTCTTTGCAACAATAAGTTTATCGTCCTTGTATCTAGCCTGTTTACACACTGGCGCAGACTCTTCAACCCATAGGTCGGAAATCCACGTAGGATCTTTTCCCCTTTTGGCCCGAAGAGCTGAAACTGGCCCTTCTATTTCCCTTTCGGGAAATCTACACCCACAACAACACTTTGGCAAAGTACCACCTTATTTTGGGATACTGGGATTCACGATTTTGTGAATCCTGAGGTCGAGCGTCCTACCCTTTCGACCCCCGAAATGCAGAAAACAGCCAACACTTGACCTTTCCCCTTTCAAATTCAGCTTTCTCCTTATCGCAATTTTGGGAGTTGCGATGTCGTGCAACTCTTTCCCTCGACTCCCGGAGTCCTGAACTCCGAATCATCGAAATACCAAAACCTCCTTTGGATTCTGTCTTACTTCGCGATTTTGGTATTTTCTCTTCACCGTGATCGGTCCTCTTCTCAACGAAATCCCCGGTTTTGCCGAATCCCGAAACACCAAAACTCCGATGTTTCAACCCCAGAAAATCAACTGCTGCGATCCCCCTTTTTGATCCAACGGCCCGTGCAATTTCGCGTGCCGGGAGTTCAAGATGCAAAGTCTTGAGCTCTTGTCCTCTCCGCCTTCCGGGTCCCGAAGTCCCAAAATGCCGAAAGAGTCTCGTCCCTTCTCCGGGTCTCACAATTCTTGGCGGTATCTCCTTGTCCTTCCACATGTCACTTCAAATTCACTCTTCAATTGACGTGGACTTCTGCTACTTGTCGTTTCCCCTGACTTTCGGGAATTTAAGCCCTTTGACAGTTCTTCCCTGTTTCGAGTTTCCGGGTACCGGGAGTTCAAAACTCTCGTTTCCCAAAACCTTATGTCAACGTAACTTCCAAATCCCCGAATCCCGAATCGCCGAAATGCAGGTGTCGTGTCTCCGTACCTTCCTTTTGCCTTTCGTGACTTTGAAGATTCTGATGGGGAGTGTTCCACCTCTTGTCAACGAAATGCTGAATTTCCGAATCCCGATATGCCGAAAACCCTCCTCTTGGTCACTCCTTCCACTTCCGGACCTTTACTTCCTTTATTCTACTGATTATGTGGCTTCGGACTTTCGGATACCGGGAGTTCAAGACTCTTGATTCCAAATCTCTGCCCTCTCGGGTTCCCGAACCCCGAAATACCGAATTACTGAAATGCCCTTCCACGATGCTTCGTGTTTCACAGCTTCGGGGGTTCTGATGTGAAAAACCTAGACTCTTGTCCATGGGAATGCCGAATTCCAAAACTCTGAAATGCCGACAACTGAATTTGTCGCAATCCTCCAATTTCAGATTTCTTCTCCTCCTGAATCTCGATCCCTTGTCCTCGGGAATTCTGAAACCCCGAACTTCAAAGTTCCGAAATGTCAACCTGACAATCTCCGCCTCTGCACACGAAAGTTCCCCTTTCGTGTTTTAGGGATTTGATCAGCCAAAGTATTGGATTACACTTGTCCTCTCAAACCCCGAAATACCGAAATTCTCTGACGTCCTGAACAGTCAGGGTAAATGGACCTATTCCAACCTGCAACTCTGGTAGATCCTACGATCATCACTATTTCGAGAATTCTCCTTAGAGGATTCTGACTGTCCAATCCTTTCCTCTTAAAGGATTTCTGGTTTTGAACTTGATCTCTGTTCGATGACCACAGTTCCCCACCTTCTCTTCAGTATTTGAAGACGCTAACTCTCCTGAGCTTATTTTTGCAAACTCAAACCTGCTAAGAGATTTCTGCACGCACTCCTTGCGACACTTTCTCAAATACGCACAAGTATTTGAGCCCCTTGACTCTGCGCAACTCCGTGACCACAGTCCTTCAACAAATCCACTCATGTTGTAAACTCTGAGACTTCTCTCAGCCTGCGCACACCTTGCATGGCTTCTGTGCCTGACTTGAACCTATGCTGAAATGAGATCAACAGTATCCCTCCTGAGCTTTCAGATACAAACTCTGGCTTCCGTCAACGCACACCTTGCAGACGATTTCACTGCACTCCTTGCAGGAAAACTCTTGCTCAGATAAAGAAACAATTGAAACTCATTCCTTACTCTCCCTCTCTCAGATTTCAAACATTCAATGAGAAATCATTCATACACAGCATAAAAGAAAATGTACAATTAGAAAGAGTAAAACAACTATAAGCCCAACATTCAGCATATGCACACATAAAACATTACCACACCATGAGTCTGGATTCAAAGCTTCATATATTAAATTCAAGACTTCTGTACATGGATGTTTTTTTTTCAACAAAAGCTCTCTACTCTCTCTTTTCTTAAAATGTTGAATTCCCTCTACAAATGATACAATGGGAGGGTGTCTATAATCCTTTTCCCTCCGCCCCTAAAATTGTCAAATCTGGAAATTTAAAACTACCTACTTACATTAACGATGCATAAATGCCTTCATCTACTACAAATGAGAGCAGATTGCTCAAGATCTGTTTACAATTTGGAAGTACGCCCCTTCTTAACTATTTCATTTATGTTTGGTGCATCCAACTTCAAATAAAATTTAAACACTTTTGATCATGTGCCAAAATGTGTTGGCGTTTCCCCACGCTCGCATGCTGCTGGCGATGCTCCTGCATCATACTCCCTCGCTTGAAAATCTTCATGGACGCCTGTCCATGAGCTCTCGCACGGTCTGTCCATGCTTCTAAATCTTTGCTTCATTCTCCCAGCTGGCATCTTCAACTGGATGTCCCTTCCACTTGACCAAGTATTCAAAATATTCCTTTCTCCTGGTCCTCTTACTAACTCTTTTGTCCAGTATGCTTTCCATCTGTGGCTTCTCAGCAACTGGCATCTGTTTAGTCCACTGAACCTCTGGTTGTTCACTGTTTGCTTCCGCTTCTTCAACTTTATAAGGGTACAAATTTGAGATATTGAATATTGGTGAAATTCCGATCCCCTTGGGTAATTCAATCTCGTAAGCATTTGCCCCAAATTTCCTTATGATCTTGCACGGTCCAATTTTCTTCATTTTCAATTTATTATATGTCCCCTTTGGGAACCTTTCCTTTCTCAAGTGTGCAAGTATCAAGTCGCCAACTTCAAACTGAAGTTCTCTCCTGTGTTGATTTGCTCTTCGTTTATACTCTTGGCTCGAATTCTGCAGTCGTTCCTTCACCTGGCTGTGAAGTTCCTTCATTGCCTCTGCAAAATCTTCTGCACTAGCACTTCTAGTTGCATTATGTTCTGAAACTCTCAATTCAGAAACTCCTCTCGGCTGCATCCCATAAACAATTTGGAATGGACTCTGACCTATGCTTCTGTTAAGGGAGTCATTATAAGAAAATTCCGCTTGTGGAAGAATGTTGTCCCACTGACTGTGATGTTTAATCACCAAACTCCTGAGCAAGTCTCCCAAACTCCTGTTCACAACTTCTATCTGTCCATTCGTCTGAGGATGATAAGCTGAACTGAACAACAAGTTTGTTCCCAGCTTTTTCCATAAGGTTCTCCAGAAGTGTCCCACGAACTTGGTGTCTTGATCCGAAACTATGCTCCTTGGTAAGCCGTGAAGTCGAATGGCTTCTTTGAAAAATAGATTCACAATGTGAGTTGCATCACTAGTTTTCTGACATGGTATGAAGTGTGCCATCTTAGAAAATCTATCTACCACTACAAAGATCGAGTCGAACCCTCTTTGTGTTCTCGGCAGCCCCAATATGAAGTCCATGCTTACTACATCCCACGACCTCTCTGGTATGGGAAATGGTTGATATAAACCTGCATTCTGCCTCTTTCCTTTTGAATGTTGGGGAAATTCTGCATCTCTCTACAAATCATTTGACATCATTCCTCATCCCCGACCAAAAATATGACTCGTTTAAATTTGAGAACGTCTTGTCATGACTGAAATATCCAACCAATCCTCCACTATGTTTTTCCTTCAACAAATTCTCCCTCATGGAGGACTTTGGAATACAAAGTTGATTACCTTTAAACAATAATCCTTCTTGGATCATGTATTCTATCCATTGACTTTTGTCCCTAAGAACTGGATTCTCAGATGCTTCATACACCTCTTTGAAGTCTGAATCATCTCTGTACATATTCCTGAGATCATCAAAATCCAATGTTTTGACTCTGAACTCCTGCATAATCAAACACTTCCTGCTCAAAGCATCAACAACCTTGTTAGCAGTACCATAAATATGTTTGATTACAAAAGTGAAATTTTGCATATACTCAACCCATTTAACATGTCTTTGATTTAATTTTTCCCGTTGAGTCACAAATTGTAATGCGTGATTGTCATTGTACAAGACAAACTCCTTGGGGATTAAGTAATGTCTCCATTTCTTCAATGCCTGAATAATAGCATAGAACTCCTTGTCATATGTGGAGTATTTCATTTTGGCTTCATTCAGCTTCTCCTGAAGTATGCTATCGGCCTATCCTCTTTGCTTAAGACTGCCCCTATTGCAAATCCACTCACATCACATTTTACTTGAAATGTCTTTTTGAAATCCGGCAACACCAGAATTGGTTGTCCGTGATTTTCCTTTTCAGTAAATTAAAACTTTTCTTAGCTTCTTCTGTCCAGTGAAAAGACTTGTGTCTCTTCTTCATTGTGTCCATCATCGGTGCACTAATTCCACTGAAATTCCAGATGAATTTTCTATAGAAACTAGCCAATCCGTGAAAGCTTCTTACCTCAAATATGCTTTTCGGCGACGGCCAATTCTTAATCACTTCCACTTTATCTAGATCCATTCTCAAATTATCTGCAGAAATAACAAAACCCAAATATTTGAGTTCTGTCTTCATAAACAATGAATTTTTCATGTTTATCAACAGCTTCCCTTGCTGCAATCTTTTCATCACTATAGCCAAATGCTTCAGGTGTTCTGCTTTTGTTTGGCTGTAAATCAATATGTCATCAAGGTACACAATGACAAACTTTCTGATGAAATCCTTCAAGACTTCATTCATCAATATCATGAAGGTACTTGGTGTGTTTGTTAAACCAAATGACATAACAAGCCATTCATACAGTCCTTCATTGGTCTTGAAGGCTGTCTTCCATTCGTCTCCTTCCCTCATACGAATTTGGTGATTACCACTCTTTAGGTCAATCTTTGAAAAAAAATTGGCCCCACTTAAGAAATCCATCAAATCATCCATCCTTGGTAATGGAAATCTATACTTGATGGTAATTTTTTTAATTTCCCTCGAGTCAGTACACATCCTCCAGCCTCCGTCTTTCTTCGGACTGAGGACTGTTAGAACAACACACAGACTCAAGATTTCTCTGACCAAACCCTTGTCCATCAAATCCTGGACTTGTCTTTTGACCTCTTCGTTTTATCGTGGCTTCAGTCTGTACGCTGCTTTATTTGGAAAACTAGCTCCAGGTATGAGATCAATATGGTGACTTATACTCCTAACCGGTGGCAATGAACAAGGTAGTTTGTCCACTACTATGTCAACAAACTCCTCCAGCAGTTTTTGAATTTCTTCCGGTAAATCATCTACCCTTGTGTTTGTCAAAACAATTTTAGGCTTCCTGACCACAATGAATTGTGTTTCCTCCTTCTTCTTAACCTCTGTAAGAAGTTCCTTCCCACTCATGAGAAGTACAACGTTGCTCACTTCAGGTTTTACTTCCTTGTCCTTAATTGGCAACAACATGTGAGTTCTCCCATTTTTCTCTAGGGTGTATGTGTTCTTCCTTCCATCATGAATCACGTTCCTGTCATATTTCCATGGTCTTCCCAGCAATAGATGAAAAACATCCATGGGGATAACATCACAGAGTATTTCATCTTTATACCCTCCTATCTTAAATTCAACTAAACATTGTTTAGTGACATTTACCTGATGTCCTTTTTACAACCACGAAACTCTGTATGGGCTTGGATGTTCAACCGTTTCTAGCTCCAGCTTTTCTACCATCTACGTAGAAACGAGATTATCTGTACTGCCACTGTCCACAATGACTTTGCATGCCCAGTCTTTGGTCTTACAAGCAGTCCGAAAATGTATGTTCCTTTGAGATGGATTCTTCACCTCCTTCTCTGGCGTTAAGAGAACCTTTCGCATCATCAGTGATCTTCCGCCTTCAACGTCCTCTGCCTCAACATTTCACCTTTGTGCTTCAGAAATGTGAGTTTCTCCTCCCTCTTTCTTCTTGTCTAGACATTCAAAATACTTGTGCCCATTCTTTCTGCATGTGAAGCATTTTATTTCACCGCCTCTACCTCTTCCTCTTCCTCTGGTTCGAGGAAAAGTATTTTTGTTTGCATACTGTCCTCTTTGTGAGATTCCACCTCTCTCAGTCTGAGTCTGAGGTTTCTTCCAGTCTTCTTTGGGTTTCTGGTTTCTATCCTAGGTAACTATCTTGCCTCTAGCTTGACTTCTGCCTCGACCTCTCTGACCCTGCTTTCAGCTCAACTTCTCTTCATCTTTTAGAGCCACTTGATAAGCATCCTCTACACTTCGAAGGCTCATCATTATCATCTCATCCTGGATGTCATACCGTAGACCATTCATATATCTGGAAACCTTCTCATCATCGCTCTCTCGATGACCTGCCCAAATATTTATCTTGTAGAACTCCTCAGTGTATTCCTTCACTGAACCCAACTTCTGTCTCAGATTTTGCATTTTTCTAAATAGAGTAATATGGTAATCCTTGGGTATAAATTTTTCTTTCATCTTTGCAACCATCCTGTCCCAGCTCTTGATTTTCTGCTTGCCTCTGCAGCCTCTGTCAGCTTGTAGTTCATCCCACCACAATGCTGCATGTCCTTTGAGCCTTGTGACAACATGCTTGACTTTCTTATCTTCCTCGACATCTTCATAGTCAAAATGTGTGTCCAGAGCTCTAATCCAATCTAGAAGCTCCTCAACATCCAGGTTTCCCTCATATACTGGAATGTCCATTTTTTCCCTAGCACCCATCCTTGCAACAACCCTAAACAGGCGTTCATTTGCTGCATCTTCTGTTGCAACTTCTTCTCCTTCATGTCCAGCTTCATCTTCACTTTCAGATTCACTGACATCTCCAACAATGGCTGTGCGCCTCAGTGCTGTCTCCATGACCTCAAGTCTGGTGCGTAGGTCACGCATCTCTCTCTCCATGGCTTGATCAGGCATCTGCCTACCCCTTCTTCTTGGCATTTCCCTCTCCTCTAGCGGATCGAGTGTTTTCCTGTCCCTTCTTCTCGGCGGCATGGCTGTAAATATCCCCCTTACCCTCTATCTGCAATATACAAACAGAGGAGGGCTCTGATACCACAACTGGCGTAGACTCCCCAACCCGCAGGTCATAAATCCACGCAGGATCTTTTCCCCTTTTGGCCCGAAGAGCTGAAATTGGCCCTTCTATTTCCCTTTCGGGAAATCTACACCTACAACAGTGCTTTGGCAAAGTAACCTCTTATTTCGGGATACCGGGATTCACAATTTCGTGAATCCTGGGGTCGAGCATCCTACCCTTTCGACCCTCGAAATGCTGAAAACAACCAACACTTGACCTTTCCCCTTTCAAATTCGGCTTTCTCCTTATCGCAATTTCGGGAGTTGCGATGTCGTGCAACTCTTTCCCTCGACTCCCGGAGTCCCGAACTCCAAATCACCGAAATAACAAAACCTCCTTTGGATTCTGTCTTACTTCACGATTTCGGGATTTTCTCTTCACCGTGACCAGTCCTCTTGTCAACGGAATCCCCGGTTTTGCTGAATCCTGAAACATCGAAACTCCGATGTTTCAACCCCAGAAAATCAATGGCTACGATCCCCCCTTTTGATCCAACGGCCCACGCAATTTCATGTACCGGGAGTTCAAGATGCAAAGTCTTGAGCTCTTGTCCTCTCCGCCTTCCGGGTTCCGAAGTCCCGAAATGCCGAAAGAGTCTTATCCCTTCTCCGGGTCTCAAAATTCTTGGTGGGGATCACCTTGTCCTTCCACGCGTCACTTCAACTGCACTCTTCAACTGATGTGGACTTCTACCACCTGTCATCTTCCCTGACTTTTAGGAATTTAACCCCCTTTGACAGTTCTTCCCTGTTTCGGGTTTCTGGGTACCAGGAGTTCAAAACTCTCGTTTCCCAAAACCTTATGTCAACGTAAATTTCGAATCCCCGAATCTCGAATCGCCGAAATGCGGGTGTCGCATATTCGTACCTTCCTTTCTCCTTTCGTGACTTCAGAGATTCTGATGGGGAGTGTTCCACCCCTTGTCAACGAAATGTCGAATTTCTGAATCCTGATATGCCGAAAACCCTCCTCTTAGTCACTCCTTCCACTTCCAGACCTTTCCTTCCTTTAGTCTACTGATTATGTGGATTCAGACTTTCAGATACTGGGAGTTCAAGACTCTCGATTCCAAATCTCTTCCCTCTCGGGTTCTCGAACCTCGAAATACCGAATTACCGAAACGCCCTTCGATGATGCTTCGTGTTTCACAGCTTCGGGGGTTCTGATGTGAAAAATCCAGACTCTTGTGCATAGGAACACCGAATTCCCAAACTTTGAAATGCCGACAACTGAATTTGTTGCAATCCTCCAATTTCAGATTTCTTCTCCTCCTGAATCCCGATCCCCTGTCCTCGGGAATTTTGAAACCCTGAACTCTGAAGTTCTGAAATGTCAACGTGAAAATCTCCAGCCCTTCACATGAAAGTTCCCCTTTCGTGTTTCAGGGATTTGATCAGACAAAGTCTTGGCTTACACTTGTCCTCTCAAACCCTGAAATGCTCTGACGTCCTGAACAGTCAGGGTAAATGGACCTATTCCAACCTGCAACTCTGGTAGATCCTATGATCGTCACTATTTCGGGAATTCTCCTCGGAGGATTCTGACCGTCCAATCCTTTCCTCTCAAAGGATTTCTGGTTATGAACTTGATATCTATTCGATGACCACAGTTCCCCACCTTCTATTCAGTATTTGAAGACGCTAACTCTCCTGATTTTCTTTCCGCAAACTCAAATCTCCTAAGAGATTTTTTCACGCACTCCTTGCGACACTTTCTCAAATATGCACAAGTATTCGAGACCCTTGACTCTGCGCAACTCTGCGACTGCAGTCCTTCAACAAATCCACTCAGGTTGTAAACTCTGAGACTTCTCTCAGCCTGCGCACACCTTGCACAGCTTCTGTGCCTGACTTGCACCTATGCTGAAATGAGATCAACAATATCCCTCCTGAACTTTCAGAGACGAACTCTGGCTTCCATCAACGCACACCTTGCAGACGATTTCACTTCACTCCTTACAGGAAAACTCTTGCTCAGACAGAGAAACAATTGAAACTCATTGCTTACTCTCCCTCTCTCAGATTTCAAACATTCAACATGAAATCATTCATACATAGCATAAAAGCAAATGTACAATCAGAAAGAGTAAAACATCTATAAGCCCAACATTTAGCATATGCACACAAAAAACATTACCATACCATGAGTCTGGATTCAAAACTTCATATATTAAATTCAAGACTTCTGTACATGGATGTTTTTTTTTCAACAAAAGCTCTCTGCTCTCTCTTTTCTTAAAACACTGAATTCCCTCTACAAATGATACAATTGGAGGGTTTCTATAGTCGTTTTCTCTCCGCCCCTAAAACCGTAAAATCTGGAAATTTAAAACTACCTACTTACATTAACTATGAATAAATGCCTTCATCTACTACAGATGAGAGTGGATCACTCAAGATCTGTTTACAATTTGGAAGTACGCCCCTTCTTAACTATTTCATTTATGTTTGGCGCATCCAACTTCAAAAAAAATTTAAACACTTTTGATCATTTGCCAAAATGCGTTGGCGCTGCCCCATGCTCGCGTGCTGCTGACGATGCTCCTGCATCACACACACACACACACATGCACTACAATTTTGTTTAAACATTCTGCATTGGATATAGATAAAATGTTTGTCTCTGATATTTATCGAACAACTGTATAATAAAATGATATAATGAGAAACAATAACAAATTATCCAGGAAATTCAAATTGAACGATGATATAACATAATGTCTATAATCACATTTCTATAATTAAATAATTCAGAATAAAATATACATAGAAACTTGAAGAAACAATATTTAAGTTTAGAACAGAATGGAAGAAACAGACTGTAATAAAAACCTATAACTGAGATTTCCATAGGGGAAAACACATGTCAAGTGGGTTGTTCCTCCCAACCTTAGATCAAAGCTTCCACATATGCCTGCTCTGTCACCCCTGAGCTAAATCCTGATCCAAACCAACCAAGTGACTTCTTGTAGAATATAGGGTTCCAAGCTTTATGTGAAGATTTTTGTGTCAGTCCAATATTTCTCAGATTTCATGTTTGATTCAAAATGGCATCCCATTCTCTTGTTTTCTTTTCTTTTTAATATTTACCTTGGTATTTGACACTTGTATGAGACTCCTACTCATTGACCACCTAAAAAATTGTTTTTTTCATTGACCACCTGTCAATTTGATTATTACACATGTTCCTGAAAACCTGAGATCTTGGCTCACTTCTATTGAGTTAACTCAATCAATATTCACCACTTGTCCCCCTTCTACTGTCACTTAGAGGTTCTCTTTGGATCCATGGATTTTCTCTTCTAACAGTCCTAACTCACATGTGTTCCCTCTTTCTCTTTTATTAATAAAATAAAAAAATAAAACAATAAACTTTGAGTTAGNAAAAAAAAAAAAAAAAAAAAAAAAAATGATAAGTTTAAAATTTGAAATTTTGGGGTATCACATCTACCCCCTCTTAGAAATTAACACCATCGTCGGTGTTATTTAATATTGATCTGGATAATTCTGGAACAGAAATGGATATGATTTTCACATATGATTCTCCATTTTCCACGTAGCCTCGTCAAGACTAAGGTGCCTCCACTACACCTTTACCTATCTAATGGCTCGATTCCAGAGTGTAAGCTCCCTCTTGTCGAGAATACGATCTGGATCTACTGGAAACTCACCCTCGGGTTCCACTTTTATCATATTTCAATCCACAACATGAGTAGGATGATGTATATATATTTTTAATAATGAAACATGGAATACATCATGCACTTTTACCGTGGATGGAAGTGAAATATGATAGGATACATGTCCTAATCATGCAAGCACTTCAAAGGGACTACAATATCTAGGAGCTAATTTAGTATACTTGCCCATTCTTAAAGAACTTCTTTTAGGCCTTACTCTTATATACACATGGTCTCCAATATTGAACTCTCTTGGAGTTGTTTTGGAATTTGCATAACTTTTTTGCATGTCATGAGCTTCTTTCAAATTCTGTTGTACCTGTTTCATTTTTAGTTCCATTTCCTTTAACATTTCAGGTCCTATCATTAATCTATTGACATGATTACTCCAGGAAACAAGGGTGCTACATTTTTTTCCTTAAAGAATTTCAAAAGGACTGAGTTTGGCTAAAGCTTGGTAATGATTATTATATGCGAATTGAACCAAATGTAGATTTACTTCCCATCTATTTGGTCTGCCCATAACATGCATTCCGAGAATATCCTCGACTATTTCATTACTCCTTTTATTCTACCCATCCATTTGAGGATTGTAATCGGTGTTGAAATTTAATTGTGTATCTAAGCCTTTAAATAGGGATTTCCAAAAAAATTCGGTAAATTTGGTGTCTCTATCTGAGATTACAGTTTTAGGAATTCCATGTAGTTGGAAGGTTTCCTTCATAAATATATTTTCTATGTTAATATCTTTATAAGTGGATTTAACTGGTATGAAGTGTGTTGCTTTACTTAATTTATCAACAACAACCATTATAGATTCATTTTGTTTTATATATACCCATTTTTTTATTTTTATATACCATGATATTTTATATCCTTCTTAAATAAGAAGCAATACTCAAATAATTAAATCTTCTTAATAAGGCATCTCTTTACCTTTGAAAACCTTACCTTAAATAAAAGAATTAACCTACATGGTTTACCTTATATATTTCATGTCATTTAAGTTTGAATCTATACTATAGGTCTTATGGTAGAGTTTTTAATTCTAGGTTCCGCTTCTCATGTATGCATTTTTTTTTTGTTAAAAACCTTTGTGGGTTGCCCTAAGGGGGAAAATTATCATGAAATTTCCTACTTTTAACCTAAGTTGGTGTAATAATCCAATTTTAATACTATCCTTGCAAGTGGAAGTGAATTGACCCAGTCATTCATACTTGGAAACATACACATATGATTAATCCGATAACTATATTGTCTTTACATTTGTTGGTCAGCGTTAATCATGTTTGGCGTTTAATACATGGATTTAATCATGCTTGAGAAATAATTATAGGAGTGGTTGGCATTTATTAAGTGTGGATTCCACATACCTTGTAATCCTAAATGACATCTGTCCATAACCGTCCATGGCGGTCCTTCCGAGCGCCAAGTGTGAATTATTGGAATAAGAGTTGGGAGGGTAAGTCTTGACCACTCCACATGATTTGTTATCTTTCATTCCATTGTTTATCAATATTCCAGAGGAAGATGTGTTTCCTTGCTAGTTGGGATAGATGACACCAATTTTTTTGTTCTCAGTCCTTTATTTTCCTTCACCGGGTTCCTGGGGTTCTTATGTTGCCTATAGATTTTCTGTACAAACTACCTTTGCTGTTGTATTCCTTTCACTCTGGTATGCTCCGTCATTGTAAAAGCTTGGCATGGCCTTGTTTAGAATTTCTATCCCTATACTATTTATCAATATCATTTATACTCTTTCGAGGATGGTAGCTTGACGAAATTCCTAAGTATTGCATGCATTTCCTTTCCTTAGTATGTCATAACCTTAACATGGGTTTCAGTTTGGAAAGCAATTCTAAGAAAATATTGTAAGGTTGTGCGCTTCTGGTTCTTATTTCATTCATTATTTTTCTTTCTTTTTATTTATCTATCATGATAGACTCATTTTGATGCTTGAATAATGATGGGCCCTTATTTTCTCTTCGAAGTTACCCATCAAAATAACAAATTGTCTCTAGTCGATCAAGGCGTGCTTCTAGACAAAACCCATCTCAATTTCAGGTTGCTTCTAGTAAGAAAATCGTACCCTAACTCTTCGTCATTGTTATGAAAGTTTGGGTTTCCTTCTGTAACGTTTAAAGGGCTAATGCAGGTATCGTTCGACCAGGATGGCATGGTTTTTATCACAAATCCCATTCAAAAATTTCTGTAAGTGCCTTTTCTTTTAATGATTTTCTCTTTTCTTTTGTGTTGATATGTTTTCCTCAGGTTCTATACTAACTCCCATTTCTATGTCCCTTGGCAACAAGTATTGGCTTGGATCCTTGGCCAGGGTATTCAACCTTAAAAAGGTAATTCAGTTTCCAACACAATCCTTAACTGAGGATGAAGATTTGATAATATCGTTCAACTTTGAATTTAGTTGAGTGAGTACTAGTATAGCGCGACCGAACTCACTTTGGTCTATATGTAATTTTTTATGCATTTTGAAAGTTTGCATGCAAACGAGTGTTCTGTAATTATTTTGTTGGAGTTTAATAGAGTAATTTATCATATGTATTTAAAAATGGATTTTTCTCCTGTAGCTTACAGAGTCGGGTCGACATAGTTTGTAATACTGATAACTTATTTCATAAAGGAAAATTCTCGGTTTCTTTTTATTTATTGTGTTTTACATAGCTAATCGATTTGGTTCTTGTTTGTTAAAATTATTGCTACCTTCTTTAATGAACAATAATATTAGCATTCTATTTAGATTTTTTATTATGGCAATGACATTATCATTTTTACATCTTGCTTGTTTGTTGCATGTACATAAATTCCTTTTTGTGTGTATATTATAGAATTCTTTACTATCATAGATCTATCGTTTTTACAACTAGCCTTTTTGTTGTGTATATAACTTCCTCTCCGTTTCTTTATCACAATAGGTATATCGATTTTTCATCTAACATGTTTATTATATATATATATATATCTTCTATTCTACAATTTTGTTTAAAAACTCTGCATTGGATATGGATAAAACATTTGTCTCTGATATTTATCGAAAAATTGTATAATAGAATGATATAATGAAAAACAATAATAAATTATTCAGGAACTTCCAAATAAACGATGATACAACAAAATTTCTATAATCACATTTCCACAATAAATAAATAAGAATATAATATACATAGAAACTTAAAGAAACAATATTTAAGTTTAGAACATAATGAAAGAAACAAACTGCAAGAAAAACCTGCAACTGATATTTCCTTAGGGGAAAACACACGTCAGGTAGGCTATTTCTCCCAACCTTAGATCAGAGCTGCCACACATGCTTTCTCTATCACCCCCAAGATAAATCCCGATCCAAACCAACCAAATGACTTCTTCCTGAGTATACAACTCCAAGATTTGTGTGAAGATTTATGTGTCAGTTCAGTATTTCTCATATTTCACATCTGATTTAGAACGACGTCCCATTCTCTTGTTTTATTTTATTTTTAATATTTTCTGGGTATTTGAAACTTGTATGAGCCTCTTTCTCATTGACCACCTCTCAAATTGTTTTTTTTTCATTGACCACCTTTTCAATCTGATTATTATACATGTTCCTAAGAACCTAAAATGTTGTCTCACTTCTGTTGAGTTAACTCAACCAATATTCACCACTTGTCCCCCTTCTACTGTCACTTGGTGGTTCTCTTTGGATACATGGATTTTCTCTTCTAACAGTCCCACCTCACGTGTGTTCCCTCTTTCTATTTTATTAATAAAATAAAAATTAAAACAATAAATTTTGAGTTAGATCACTAGGATCAATAATGTGTTGTTTAACAAAAAGAATACAAATAAAATAATAAGTTTAAAATTCGAAATTTCAGGGTGTCACACACAAATTTATTCAAACATAAAACATGAAATAATGGATGAATATTGGATTGGGTTGAGACAACCATCTTTTAGGTGACCTCACCAATGCATTGTATGATTTGATAGGGACAACAAAACTTGGGAACTAGATTATGGGGAATTTGATCTCTGAGTGATATTTGTTTATAAGGTTGTAGGAGAAGAAACATTTTATCCCCTTTGTTAATAGAACATTCAGATCTATGTTGATCAACTTGTTGTTTCATTTGATTTTGTGTCATAAATAAGTTGTCCTTGAGGATACAGATAATGGATTCTTTAGTGTGAATCCTTGGAGGTGCCTCGTACATAGGATGCCACTGATATGGGTTTTTGTCCATACACAACTTCATACGATGTCATTTTGGTGGCTCCATTATAAGTGGTCTATTACTGCCATTCAACACGTGGAAGCCATTGTGCCCATTAATGTGGATGTTCAAAAGAAAAAACATCTCAAATAGGTTTATAGGAACTTGTTGACCACATCTGTTTGACCATCAATTTGAGGATTATATGTAGTTATCTTATTAAGATGTGTACCTGTAATTCCCCATATTATTAAATATAAGTTGTAGTAATGATGATGATAAAGTTTATGCAACCCATGTTTTTCTATTTTGGCTTTGGTGGCTTTGGGTGTGTCTCAGATCCCTTATTGAAAAGTTTGAAATACATACTTAGATGTCATGATGATGATAAAGCATCATAATTGCATTATTAGAAGTGTTGCATACCTTCCTGATCTGAGTGGTATATTTCCTTATTTTTGGAGCATATTCTCCTTTGCATCTTCCTGTAGGGCCTTCCACTCCCTCTTAGCAATAATTGGATGATTCTCATACTTAGGGTTCTTTTGGATATGAACCCTATATTGGTCTTTCAGATATTTTAAATATGTGCCTTCTTTTGAGGAGACTCCATATTTGTTGAAGGAACTGTAACACCCTGTTTCCCCCAGTCTGTAAAAATAACTATACTGGCCAAGTATTGTGGCAAACTCAAAAATGTGAATGTGTGATGTGAATAGACCTTGTGAAAAAGGTCAATGAATGTGAATAATATTAT
>ML788652.1:426889-441664 GCA_009831015.1 Picea engelmannii
TATATATATATATATATATATATATATATATTGCAGGACTGCTGAGAGGGGAATTTGCTGAAAAAGAGACCATGATGGCTGGATAAAGGTGGTGGAAGGCACCTGGAATGGTGGCATTAACTTCCACCGAAAAGCAATACCGTATTTGGTCTTCATTGGCCCGGAGAACCAAGAGTGGCTCGCTGGCCTGTAATTAATAGGGGATGGCTCGCTGGCTCGCTGGCCTGTACTCGCAGGTTGGTAGGTGGATGGATCCTCATGCGTAATAAGGGATGGGGGTAAAACCACCCATCCGTGGGGTCCTAACACTTGACCACCACGAGGGAGATCACGCCACACGCAACCTTGCCGGAAAGGAAAAAGGCAGGAGGAGTGTGCGATCACAGGCAGACGCGAGGGAGAAATAACTCTGGAAAAATATGCAGAGTGAGTGATAGCAGAGAAGAAGGATAGTAACCTTCATTCTCGGTCACTGGCAGACAGAGACGCAGTCTTGTAGTATCGTGGTCTCATCTCGGGGGTGGCTAGTGGTAAATCCATTGGGAGTCGCTGAGCCTACGGTTGGGTGGAAACGAGCACCCCTCTCAGTAGTTGCATCACCTCTGGTGTTTTTTCGATAAGTGTTTTGTCTCTGGCATCTTGAAATATATATATTTTGATGTTTATGCTCATAAGCTATGAAATTGTGAATGATTTCAGTGCAAGAATGTCTGTATGGTGTTTTGATTAGTACTGGTAGTTACATGTTTAAAATGGAAAGACTACGTATGGATTCTTTTTTCATAAATCAATATTTATATGCATATTGATCTAATTCAGACTTCACGTCTAGTTCTCGAGAGAGAGATACTCTTATCTACCTCAGATAGTACCTTGGGTAAACCTCCCCATAGAGATACCCTCCTTAAAAATCCCATCAAGAACCTGGAAAGAGGACGTGAAGGCGCAAGGCCTTAGTAACCCTGCACGAGGAGGAACGATCCTCTTGAAATCCCGAGATGGTTGTGTAGGGATAAGTATCGTTTGACGGGTGAGATCCCGTCGAAAGATCTGCGGTTACTCACGGTCATTAGATTGGAAAGAGAAGAGGGGATGTTAAATGCCTCAACCCCTTTTCTTTGTTTTCATGAGTAGCGAAGAGACCGGGACCGTCGATCCCTAAGGTCCGTAAGAATATCTGGACTGTTGGTTTTTCCACATCCAGGGAGCAGTGGGAAAGTGCGTGGTGTTGGGACCGATCTGAACCGTCAGATCTTAGCTAGAAAACCTGACAGCCATTAGATCTGTAGGGAGATAGATGAGGGTTAAGCCCTCGTGAATAGGGCCGAAGGTCCCGAAATAGATATGAGCCGTCAAATCTTACAGAGGAGTAGGGGAGTGATGGTAAGCCTATTTTTTCAAGTTTTAAGTTCGGGAGAAATCGGACTGTTGGATCACTCGTGAAATCTCATTTCGTGGATTCGTGAGTTGAAGGGTTAAAACCCTTGCCTCAAGATTCACGAGGCCGCGAAAGGCGAAGTCTGAAACTCCAAAAAGGTGGGAAGTTTCGTTGTAGGTCCCATGTTGACGACGTGTCAGAATTTTGACATTTCAGCATATTGACGGTTAGGAGGTCGAGACTTTTGTCTCGCAAGTCCCGAAGGGGAAAAAGAATCTGAGCCATCCATCTGCGGGAGGACGCATGTCGCAAAATCATCCATCTCGGAGATTCGGGCACTGGGACTCACAGAGGTGAGCATCTTGACTCCACGAGTAGCGAAGTCCCAAGGAAATCTGAGCCGTTCGTCTGAGAGCGGACGTGTGTCGCGAGATTGCCCATATCAGGGATTCAGACATTGAGAGTCATAGAGGGAATCCTTTCGACTTCACGAGCGGTGAAGTTGCAAGAGGATCAGGATTGTCCATTCGAGGAGGACATGTGGCAGAGATCAAGGGATCTCGTGAACTCGGAGGTTGAAAGGAGTCATTTTTGACTTCACGAGTAGCGAAGTGTTGAGAGCCGGGCACGAGAGAACACGTGGTAGAACTTCAAGATGGAGCCCGCGTGATTGACAGGTGGACACGTGTCGCTTGGAGAAGGGAGTCAACGCTCCATTGACTTCTCGCGTCTTAGGGATTCGCGGGATAAGAGTATGAGTGCTCAACCCTTTGACTTGCGAAGTCGCAAGTAGCGAGAATGCGATAGGGAAAATAAATATCGCTTCTCGGGGTTTTGTAAGAAGAGAGCGCAAGGGTTGGGTGCTTCAACCCACGAAGTCGCAAAGTGTCGAGAGCCGAGGCTCGTGAGAACACGTGTTACATCCATCAGGTGGGGCCCGCGTGGTCGATGGGTGGACACGCGTTGCCTGGGAAGGAGTCAACATTTTGTTGGCTTCTCACATCTTGGAGGTTCAGAGAAGAAGAGAACGAGAGCTCGACGCTACAACTTGCGAAGTGGCGAGTTGTGAGCAGTGTGAAAGGAAGGTCAACCTTCGCTGACTTTCAAGTCTCGGAGGATCGCATAAGGAAGGAACGAGAGTTCAACCGTTGAACTCACAAAGCGGTGAATAGTGAGAGGAGCTAGCGTTTAGCATAGCTGGAGGTCACACGCAGAGGACGCTGACAAAAGGAAGCTATACCCATTTCGTGATCTCGGGTATCGCGAGATTGTGAAGGAAGAGTTAGGAGTTTCGACTCGCGAACCCGCGAGATTGCGAATTGTGACAAGTACCTTTTGGGGTTAAGCCTCGATCATAGCGCTGTGCTCGCTCGGTGAGGGTGGAGTTCGTGCCTAGTGCTGCTCGTATAGGGGATCTTCCAAAAAGACTTGTGGATCGATTGGAAGAAGATTCCAGCTAGGAATCAAAAGAATCTTTTTCGACTCATAAAATAAACTGAACGATCCTTAAGACCGGGAGGTTTCGCGGAGACTCTGTCAAGGAAAAGGTGGCGTCTACAGCCTGTGCTAAGCCTCGTAGGGTTTCGGGGATTCTGTCCCTTGAGGAAAAGAGAAAATTTCATTATGCTATAGTGGGTGTGTGACAGGAACCCTCCCTGAATAGGCCAACCGACTTGTTAATGAGTTCATATTTTAACTTAGAACTTTGGGAGTTCCACCTAGGTTTTTGAGTCTTAGAGCCTCCCTAAGAGATTCAAAGATTTTGGATGACAATGTTTTCACCAAATTGAATATTTTCCCTAATTTAGACACATAGTGTGCCATTGGTATCCATTCTAGCTTGAAATGGATACACCCTTCTTTTCCATACAACCTGCAAATTAGTGTCACCAATATTCGGTAGGGTTATTTAAAGTATTGGATTGGATATAGTGTACTATATTTTATAGTAAAGGGATTTTATTCAGCCCACGATTCTCTAACTAGTTCATCCATTTTGGGTTTTTCCCTTCTGAAGGTATCTAGAAATGTTTTTTTATGTACACTTTTCATTTATGTAGTTGGTACCTTTTATGTATGTCATATAGATGTAAAGAGGTGATAGGGGATCCTGCTTCATTTAATATGGTATATGTGCTGGAATATATATGTGAATAAATCCATATGAATTCATCATTATATGGCAAGATGATAGGTCTGGCAATGATGGTGTGTAGCTCACATTTTTTGATGTTTTGGTACACCCCTATGTCCTTTTTTTTTGGAAAATATTCATGGATGAAGATTTTGTATATTTCATCTCATGTGGGGAATCCTTGAAGTCCATTGTGGTTATTGGTATCTATTAGCCACAGGTTATCTGGACTCTTTCCTTGAGCAAAAATATTTTCAATGGGCGTCCTTCCCCTTCTCATTTGATCTTTCAACATTCTTTGCTTCGAAAATCTTGCAGAATTCAAAACGTTATAAGGGTTTTGTAATAAACTTGAACATCACTGTAAATTGATAGATAATTAGAAATAGAAAGAAACTTATGCACATGAATTCACAATTAGGCAGGGAGACTTTTCGTAGACTTATTTCACACTCTTTAACTAGAAAAATAACTATTACAATGCTCACACTAGGATAATAGTAATTGCTCACCAACTTTCTTCTCTGTAATTAATGAATTCAAATTGGAACTTGTATTAGGTGGGAAGTGTACAGAGATATCAATTCCACTAGAAGAACTCATTTGGAAATAATATCTTTGGAAGAATAATCTTATGAGAAGATGGGATTTTGGAAAAATAAGCTTACGGGAAAACTCTCTTCAGGAAGTCCTTTTTGGAAAAATCCTTTTAGAAGATTGGATTTTAGGAAAAACTTTTTGGAGGATTTACTCCAAAGTGAATCATTTTGGGAAGACTCATCTTCAAGAGAATGAATATTAGTTTCCCAAAGCTGAGCCCGATGAGAATTCTCCGAAATAATATTCAGGGTACCACATTGGAAAGAGAACTAAAAGGTACTTAGTGAGGAAAATAAGTGCATATGGCTAATGACACTTTCATGAGTTAAACATATAACACATTTTCAATATAATGGGATCAAGGGTTCCCAATATAATATGAAAAAAGAAATCATGAACACCCCTATCAGGAGAACATTCATAGGAGGAAGGAGTTCCTTGGAAGAATGCATTTGAGAAGAGTCATTCAAGAAAAAGACTTGGTGGTTTGACTTTATGATGGACTGAATATGAAAAATGGGAGCCCAAAACGCTTGTGTATTTTTTATTTATTTCAGGAACAAATTCAAGAAATATAATATAAATTTATGACAAGGAAAATATTGAAGAGGTGAGCCTAATGAGATTATGAGCTGCAGGTTTCTGAAATGTTGTAAAATGATTTAACATGACATTATGATGGGGATATCCTGCAAAGGTAAGTATGATAAGATTGTGGTTTTTGGTTTGCACGAAAAATGTGAAGACACATGAAATGGACTTTTTGATGGAATGAATATGAAAGTGTAATCCCTATAGGTATGCAACTCTTGGATTTCAGACAAAAAAAAAAAAAACTATGAGTGTGATGGAATATATTTTAGATGGAAATAAACCAAACGAAAAGAGTTTGATAGGATTGTGGGTTCTTGTTTGGAAAATACAATGAAAAATGTGGATCATGATGTGTGATTCTAATTAGAACAGAGGATGATATTAGATCAATTCAAAGTGAACCAGGATGAACAAGGGCTTAAATAATCCAATAATGCTTCAAATCATTCGAAAAATGAATAACATGGAAGAGGAGATCAAAGGTGAATGAGAGAAAAATACCATCTTCTATAAATAACAAAATATTTGTTAAACTTGAGGAAATACTCTTTCCCTTCATGCTTTATGTAGATATTTTGGTAGGGTCATTGTTGTTGTGAATCCAATAATGACTAGAAGTTTTCCTTTCCTTAGATAGTAGATTAGATAAATGGTGTTGTAAAATAGGTTAAGTCATTAATATTGGAAGTTGCTGCCAAGAGTCTTCCCAAAAAAGAGTTGATATTCCATCTCTTATTTCATAGAAACAATGATTTTGGATTAAGGATTTATTTTTCCAACCAGTATCCCAAATCAAAGAGCCAATCTTGTCCCCTCCCATCCTTGATCATCTAGGTAGCATATTTCTTTCTCCATATTTTATCTCATGGTTGGTTTCCACTATGAATTCATTTCCACGAAGTTTTAGATCCTAGAATAAAGATTCATGTTTCAGGATATCTCATACCTAACCCACAGACTAGATTAGGGAGAAAATCCTTCTGCCAAGCCACTAGATCCGCCTTTCTTTGATTTGTTCCTTCCCCAGAGAAAGTTCCTTTGAAGGTTTATTATAACATTTAGTTCATGTTTAGGCACAACTAGTGTCGATAAAACACAAAGAGGCATGGTTTGTAACATAGAACTGATAAGGGTTATGCACCCATGAAAATTTAGGGCTCTAAAAAACCACCTTGACATATTTTTTCATTCTATAAAGAAAGTATTCCCATGAGACATTGTGGAAATAATTATAAACTAAAGGGGCTCTTAGATATTTGGTTGTAAGGGAACTCCATCAAAATCCTAAAAGTCTTTCAATATGAACTTGAAATGTAATAGGGGTATGGAAAACAAGAGATGATATTTAGAATAGTTGATGGATGTACCCGAGGCTTCCATAAAGTTCAAAGATCAATTGAAGTGTCCTGGTTTCTCTGACCAATGGGATGTTTATCAGAAGAGTATCATTGACAAACTGAAGATGGGGATAGAGGATCACCTTTTCGAATACCTTTGGAAGGGGAAAAATTAGTAGAGGGTTCGTTGTTGATCATAATGGAGAAGAATGCAGTCAAGGTTAAGGACATGATCCAGTTAATCCAATTGATGACTGAAGCCAAAGGAAAGAAGAATATGTTTGATGTACTCCCAAATCAACTTTTCAAATTCCTTTGACATGTATAGCTTGGTTAGTATCCTAGATTTCTTTGAGGAGTTGAGAGATCATATGAGTTCACAGACTAGAATAATGTCATCAATTATTTTCCTTTCTTCTACATATCTAGTTTGTTTAGCATAAATAAGATGAAACATCAAAAGTTTAAGAGTGTTTGCAATCACCTTTATTGTAATTTCATTAATCACATTGCAAATGGATATAAGGAAATACTTTATAGTGTTAGAAGATTTTTCTTCTTTGGGAATAAGAGTGAAAAATGTGGCATGAAGAGCAGGGAGAATTGTTGAAGTTTTCCTAGAGTCTTCCATGAGATACCACACGTCTTGTTTAACCACGTCCCAATAGGAATTCAAAAAATCTATAGTGAAACCATCTAGTCTCAAAGATTTTACATCTAGCATATCATTGATTTCTTGCTAAACTTCTTCCATTGATATTTATCTCATTAAAATGTCATTATGTCCTTTAGTTACAAGTTGGGCTGTATGGCGAGTGATCAATTTGATAGCTACCAACCTGTTTGGTTTTGGTTTTGATAGGAGACACTTGTAGAAAGAAACAAGTTCTTGTTCTATGTCCCGGTGGTAAGTTAGTTATTTACCTTTACCATATTGCAAGGAAGTTATTCGGTTTCTGTTCCAGAACTATATTATCGAATTTGAAAGATTTTAGAGTTAATTTCCCCTTCCTTGAGTCATTGAATCATAGATTTCTGCTGCCATAAAATTTATTCTTACTTATATATTTCATTAAGATACCCTTGTATTATGAGTTCCACTTGATTTAGCTCAAATTTTCTCCGACCTTGTAGGATATGTTGTTGGATCATGACCATTTTATTTTCCAAGTCACTCTTGGATTTGAAAATGTATCCAAAAAAATCCATTATTCCATAAGATTTTGTTTTAAATGGTTAAGCCTCTATTGGAACAAATAAATCAGAGTTCCCCCGATGAATGGCCACTTGATTCCACTAATTGGAAATGTTATCTTGAAATTTTGAATGTTCTTACCAATTTTTTCAAATCTGAATGTTTTTTGATTAGGCATTCCTCGTGTATCTCTAATAAACTAACATGCTAGTGATCTGAGCCATCACTATGCAATATTATAGATTTAAAAATAAATCCAAAGGTCACTAGGGATTCAAAGATTAAGAACAATCAATATTTCTTGCAATTTGGTGATATTCCCATCTTTTATTGTTCCAGGTGTGTACCCCATTCATTATTTCCATGTCAATCAACTTTAGTTTCTTATGGTATCTTAGAACAATTCACTATCAACATAGATTTTGTATAACTCTCTTTTCTTCTCATAAAATGAGGTGATCATTGAATTCACCACCTATGATCAAATGTTGAGGATCCACTATTACATTTGGTTTCTTGTAGTATTAAAATTGAGGGTTTGTCATACATGATTTTATTACGAAGTAACCTACGATTACTCTTACCTTTTGGGCATCTTATATTACTGGAGATGAATTTTATTGAAAACTTGTTGGTTGAGAGAGAGAGAATGAGTCTTTGATCATTGCACTTTGTCCTAAACTTACTAGGAATTTCCCTATTTCCTTGAGGTACCATTTTTTTCCTTTTCGAAAATCCTTTGAACACTCTTATAGATATAAGTCCTAAACATAAATTTCTTCTCTTCCCTTTGAAACAATACCTTATTCTTCCTCAATGCTAATAGGTTCTTCAACTGGGTTTATTTGTTGTTGAACAATGTCTTCTGTCTTGTGTCATTTGAGCTCTTTGTGATGGATGCCTAGGGGGTCAGAACTAGTAGTTTCCTTGCTTCCCAGTCCTACTTCCTTGGGTGTTGGATTGTCCTTAGCCTCATGAACCTGATTAATAGTGGAACACATATTGTTGGTGATAACACCTTTGAGTGTCTCCCACATAATGGATTTCTTTCTGAGTTTCCTTTTGTTGGTGAATTTTGCAAAACGACCAGGATTGGTTTCTTTAGTGGCCTTGTTTGGATTTTTCTGGATGTTCATAGGACAATATATAAAAATATCTCTATTCTCATGATATCATTTTCTTATAAAAGAGATGTTCTTCTAGTCCAAGGTTTTCACCCATTTTGAGTCTTGGTAACTCAAGAAGATTGACTTAATTATTGAGACAAAAAAATTCATGTACACAAAGATCCTTTCACATGAAGTGTATCATCCTTTCTTTTTTTCCTATGATATTTTAATGAATGTACCTATGTTATTTCAAATGACTTCTAGTATTTCTAAATCCTAGTATTGTTATGGAAGGAAATATAGATCTAAAATGGGGAATAAGAGAAATCCTATTTTTCCAGAAATAATTTCTCGGTCTAGTACTATAAGTGTCGGCTAGTAGAGTTAAATAAGTAAGGTTTATACTCAAATATTCTTTCCTTTTCTTCCATATGATCAAAGATCGTTGTGCATAAAACTTTTGATCCTAGTTTTAATTCAATGTGCCCTTTTAACTTCCATCTTGTTGTAACATCTTGCTCTTGGGCACACATGATTTGAATTATTCATTGAGGACACTTGTGTGCAAGTGATCCAGTTTAGTATATGGTTGTCTGTTTCTCTTATGGATTCTAATGATGATATTGTTGGATTTTGATGTTATGTTATTTGATATATATGTATAGATAGGTGCTATTGATGGGTTTCTCTTGAGTGTGCAGGGAACTTGACAGATTGAGGATGTCGATGGCATCAATGGACCTCCTTGGACTCTAGATCGAGTCAGGGAGTGGACTGTATATGGTTTTGGTATTTCTATTTATGCATATGTGACATATGATCGGGTATATTATCATGTTGTTATGGATCATTGACAATGTTTCATTGATGGATGGAGGGTGACGATTTCTTTCTAATCAGACTCACATAAGAAGTAAAGGGGCCATGCATAACAACCATATATTGAGGGAGAGGTGTGTGAGCAACCCTGTCACAACATACTAACACTCCCGTCGTGGCTCGAATTGTAGGTTAACGATTACCTAGTTTGAGAGATTCACGATTCCGTGAGGGAAGATTGAGACAATCGCTCATGAAGATTCTAAGGAGCATGCAATAATGCATGGTAATTATTCCTTAGAGGTCCTTAGTCTCTCACAAGGTTGCCTGATGGAGTATTCACCCCAAGGGTTGGACAACTACCAAAATCATTCAAAGGCGAGTGGCACCCTTGGAGCATGTAGTGCGTCTTGAAGGGCACAACAGATAATTAAAACTTGAAGAAAGGAAAGTGGCACCCTTGGTGCATCTTGAAGGGCACGTCGCATAAATAAAACTTGAATAAAGGTGAGTGGCACCCTTGGAGCATGGAGAGCATCTTGAAGGACACGTCGTGATTTTAATAAAGGTGAGTCAATGAACCTAGGTACCTAGAAAACAATTTTTGTTTTGACATTGTCAGACTTAAAATAATTATTAAATGAGTAATTTCTATAATTATAAAATCCCCTAAAAAAAATTCTAAGCCTAGTTTAAAAATTTGAGCCTAAGTTTAAAGTGGGTAAGAAGACTAAATAAATTAAATTATAAATTTAATAAATGGTGGGGGATGAAGAAAAATTAAGTTAGGAATTGAAAGAGTAAAAATTTGTATGTAAAGATTTAATTATATAAATATGTGCAAAATAATACCAAATTGGAACTAAGATAAGAAATGAAATAAATGTAAAAAGGAATGTGGAAGCATAGAAATGAATCTAGTCTAGTCTAACTAAGGAACTTTCCTAAATTAAATACAACTATGTTTTATAAAGACGTTAGTCATTAAAAATGAAATAGAGGGAATACATGGACAACTAGGAGTGATTTTAGGAGCGATTTTAGGATTGGTGAGGGAAATTGACATTTAATTTAATTAAATAGTGAATTTTTGGTGCAACTAAGGGAACGAGTGACAAGTGTACGTGGGAGAGTAATTCCTAATAATTTTTTAAAAACAAATTAAATGTGAAAATGACAATTGGTCACTAAGAAATTTTTTATAAAAGAAATGGTCGAGAGGAGGAATGGAGGATGATTGGTATGAGTAAAGTTATGATTCCAGAATATCTTTGACTGCTTTTTCTTGTGAGAGTTGGGATACCCAGGTCGAAAAAGGGAGTGGTAGCTAGACCTTGCGAGGCGAGATGAGAGATAGAGTTTTCTGGTTGTGTTTGTGCATGGCTCCTTTGTGGCTCGAGGGGATAAGGGGGAAGAAGAGTACCCCTAGCGTTGGTTGGGAGGTACTAGTGAATTTGTTCGATTAGAAAGCTTGAAGACTTTGTGCAAGATCTCATATTGGAGACCATCACCACATTCTACCAATCTATTGGTTACAATACTATTATTTTTGTGTCCTTATGGTGAGAAGGAAGTCTATTCAAACAATCAAAAGTTTTCCATTTCCTTTCTTAAATTATTTTGTGTACCCATTATGTATGGAGCATTTTTAGACATTTAAGGATATAATATTTTGATATCTCAATTAATTTTTTTTACCTATTAGTGGTTGAATCGAATCTGCTTCCCATTGCGATACTCAATGGGTTGCAAAAGAATTTTGCCTTATGTATGTTCAAAATATGTTAGATTTGAAGAAAAACAATTAAATTCCGCACTGTTCCTACCCTGACAAATTATCTTTAAAAATATTTAAATTGAAGAGTTAATAAGTAAGATCGATTATGTGAATAACTGCCAACGAATTTCTCCTTATAAGATCAATATCTCACCCATATTGACGTCCTTTTTGTTATTGAAGGACCCTCAAATGATTTTACTCAGTTTAATCTAGAAACAATGCAACTGTAACTATGTGTCTTACCTGTTCTTTCCCAGGAACCCTTAGTAGCTCTTGAGAAAGACGAAGCATGACATAACACTTAGTATCTCATGTTTTTAAAATTATTTATTTTCATCCTGGAAAAAGTGCAGTGACAATGGCATCGAACCCTTAACTGAAGCAAATTCTGTTATGTAAATCGCCTGAGCGTCTAGTCTATCATATTCTTGAATTTTAGGATCTCAGTCGACGAAGGAATCCCTATGCCAAGCGTTGGGTGGTGGGTAGTCTACTAAGCTTCCTGGTGGGATTGAAGCTCTAGCTCCGTTCTTATGTTAATATCTGACAGACATAACACATGTATTCCAGTTGTATTCTCGACCTAGCTAGTCGAGCCTTCTAGATATCTGTATTGACAACGTGTGTGGTGCTAAATGTGGCGTGCACTTTAGATACTAGGGAATTATGTTTCTATTTCTTATCAGCCTTCTCTAATCCTGTCAATGCCCTATCCTTAATGCGTTTCTGAAGATTCCTCCACTGGGCGACTTAGTAAACTGTGTAGTTGGTTGTCCCAATTCCTTTCTCCTGCGACCTATATTTAACTGGTAGAATATCTCATTGGGTTAGCATATGCTATCCATGGATAACATAGTACCTCGATTGACTTCTCTTTTGTATAAATTCTGGAAGGATATCCCATTCTTAATTACTTCTCGAACCCAGACACCTTTCGAGCGCTATTACAGAAACCTATGTAAATATCAACGCAATGCACGGTGGTTAAGACACATTTGGGATAACTAATTTTTACTCCTCTCTAATGTTTTGGTAATACTATTTAGATGAATCTTGAAATTCTCCCAGTAGTCCTGAGTATGTTTTGTTGTAGAATAGGGAACTTCAAGATCTATTTTGGAAGGTTGGCGACCTGGTTTAATTTCCGATTTCGGTTTCCATTTCCGAAGGTCAAACTTGTCACCTCAGTTTTAGATGGAACTTCCTTTATTTACTCGTAGACGCTAGCCAGCCTGTGCATTGTACCTTCAAGTTACAAAATGACTGGTGTAACTTCTGGAACAACTCAAATTTCTTCTTGTGAGGAACTCTCTTGGCACCTCGTGTCATAATTATTCCTTTACAACTGTCACTCAACGTGGCATGGGATTCCCTCTTGTTCCACTTAAACCCTTAATTCACCGTATTATCAGTATCCAAGTTGTACTTGGAGGTTGGATTCTTAGCAAACAATTTCCATCTTAAGAACCTTAAACACATTTCAATCTGTAACCTTTCTTTTGTTGAGTATTAATTAACATCATTAATACACTCCCAAGAATGAGGGATTTTATTTATAACTATCTTGGATTCTTCCAAAGTTGAGACAATCACTTCCTTCTCTTACTTAAAAGTGGATTGACTAGTTAGTATTAGAATTTGGATTTGAAACTTTTGTCTTGGTGTCCAGGAGAGGTGGGATGGTTAAACGATATGATTGACCCTTGATTTCTAGTGAAAATAGTATGGGTTTTCCTCTATTATGCACAATTGGTATTGTTATTTTTGTCATGATATCTTCATGCCTATATTAATGCTTTACTATTTTTAAGATACAAATTTTGGTTCTTAATTGGGTGTTCATATACGATAATATTTAGGGCCCTAAGGATCATTATACGTTGATTGGTTGTTTACGTTTGGATTGACTTAGATCATAACCTTGTTGCGATAGAATACTTATTTTAATGATTTTTTTTAGAGATATTGTTAGACCATCTCATGAATCTTAATGAAATCTTTTAGAGATAGTGTTAGACCATCTCATGATAACCTTGTTGCACAATTGGTATTGTTATCTTTGTCATGATATGTTCATGCCTATATTAATGCATTACTATTTTTATGATACAAATTTTGGTCCTTAATTGGGTGTTCATATACGATAATATTTAGGGCCCCGAGGATCATTATACGTCGATTAGTCGTTTACATTTGGATTGACTTAGATCATAAACTTCTTGCAATAGAATACTTATTTTAATGGAATCTTTTAGAGATAGTGTTAGACCATCAAGCATCTAGGGTGTTAGTGAGGTTTCGTTTTTAACAAGGATAAAAACTCCTCTATGAGTGCTTGATCAATCAATTTTTGGGGATGCTTACTTCATGATGTTAAATACTTGTGGAATGCTACTATTATTCTTACCAAGTGGATTATGATACTAACATGTAATAGTAATCGTAGGTTTTGTATTGGTTTGGATCCAGAATTAGAAACATATCCTTATGAAGTAAATTTTGTGAAGGATTGACAATTTCAGTTCTAACACATTGGGTTGTTGAATGATGTTTAAGTAAATAGATTATTATTGGCACTATGATGAATGATGGTTACTTATGATTAATGAAACTAGTCTAGAAATTTGATTTTGATAGGAATAATGGGATTTAGACACCTCCTTGTTCCTTAGAACAATCGCCAACCCTAAGACCTTAAATGGTTAAAATCAATTGGAACCTGGGCTTGAGCGTTGCTTATGTGTTCTGGAGGTCCTAATCTTGCAGGATAGGTTGTGCGTGTAGTCATTTTATATTCATTATCTGATTGAATGTTGTTGTAAATTGTTTCAAGATGATTATGATGTGCTAATCTATTTAGTTGTTTATGTTTATGTGTCCCTATCCTTTGTTGATGCATTGAATGTGTCCTTAGTGATTTCCATGATGAGTAGCTGGTACTGATTTTACTTATGATGTTATTGATTAGGCGCTGTTGTGATCATGTGTTGATGTTAATTTCTTAATGCAAAAAAAATAAAATTCCTTTTATGGTTTGCTTTCCTAGACATAATGGAGGGAATGTTACATATGGTATCAGAGTAGGTTCAACCCAGTGACTTGGGATCATTACGCCTTCCACTGTATAAACACTTGATTAATAATTTATCACTAATTAAATTGAATTGGGTCCGTGCAGGTAATCATGGTTAGAGGTCTCCGCAGAGGCAGAAAACATGGTGCTAGGGGAGGAGGAGTGATGCCTCCAGTAGCATCCACGCCAGAGGGGTCTAACCCCCAAGGAGAATCTAACAAGTCATTAGACAAGAAAAAATTGTTGTGGGGGATGTGGCTGGGTTGATGAGGTCCTGTTAAGAACCAAATATCAATATAGCATAGAAAAACCTCATAAAAAGTACCCAATGCCTTGAAAAAGAGATAATTTCAGATAATAAGCCTCTTCGAGGGGGCAACCTCCTTTTATGCCACTTAAATGTTCAAGTACAAGATGATTCAAAATGAAAATGTCTCCTCCGTATATATAGGAGACTAGGAGGTATAATTACAACTAATGGCCTAAAGCCGACATAAATAAAATAACATTACTAATATAATATGACCCAATTAAGGGGTAACGAGCCAATATTAGGGCTTAACATGCCCCTCTCCTTGAGACAAGTGTTGTTCGCAATGCTTGAGTAACTCTAGATGCTTCTGTATAAAAGTCTCATCTTCCCAAGTGGAATCTTCAGCCGGTAGTTTCCTCCATTTAATGAGATACTCTGAAATGGATCTATTCCTCAGCTGGCGAATTCTTGTGTCAGTGATGGCTTCAGGCTCCAATATGATT
>ML788652.1:454633-483955 GCA_009831015.1 Picea engelmannii
AATTATTCGACTAGTTGTTTATTAACCAGTTTTAACCTAGACTAACCTTATTGCTATTCTTTTGTTCATCCTAAGTCCGTTCATGCAGGGATGGAAAGCGGGATAATGGAGGCTGACAAAGGACAAGGGGAGAGGATGCAGCGAGGTGATGGGGAAATGAGCGACAAGAATGGAGGGAGGAAAGCGGAATCACCTGAGCCATACTTCGTCACCGGGAGAGATGCCAAATCAACAGTCGAAGAATCGACTCACCTATAATTATAGGACCCTAACAGGAGGCTCCACCTGGGGATGGCATCTTCTTTCAGGAGGTGTCAAGAACCACAGACTTCTGAACATGCAGACCAGAGCTTTGTCCATTGGGCTGATCCCAAAACTTATTCTGCAACCTGTAGCTGTTTTGATCTTTGCAACTGAAATGAAATCAAATGAATGCTGCTGAAAAAGAGATGCTCGGAGTGATGAGCTTATTCATTTTCCTACCTACCTTACTGCAATCATTGCTCATCTAGGTAATGGCAAAATGCCAATGGAGCCAATCCAGCGGTTGATTTAATGGCTCTGTTCTTTCACTGTCTGTGATGAGACTTAGAAATAAGTCTGTTACTCGTGCTTGAGAGTAACTTCCACCCTTCTTTCCCTTGCATAAGATTTGATCAACCCAAACAATAGGAAAGACATCAACAACAGAAAAATATCCTGTATTAAAAAAATTCTCCATATAGGCAGCTACAGGATCTGTATAGGTTTGGCCCATCTTTTGGTTTTCATAATTTAAAACACAATGGCACATAGTTCTTTTGGATTAAATCATAATTTGTCTCAGGCTCTAAGCCTTCATCAAGAATTTGAAAATTGAAGAAGGGCAAGTGCCGCGATTCTGGGTTTAAAACAACCTCCATATCCTTAATGATATCATCAATTGATTGGTCAGAGGAATTTATGTGTTCACTATTTACCACTGGCCTAGAATTTCTTTTCATAAATTGAAGTGATGAGAAACGTATGGGAAAAGTGCTTTCACTTACTCTGAGATTTTCTGTCTGTTTCCCATACTATGCCTTGCCTTGATTTTCCTTCATTTTCCATGACATTACTTGACATTCCATGCCTTGCCTTGCCTTGCCTTGCCTTGCCTTGCCTTGCCTTGCCTTGCCTTGCATTCCATGGCATGCCATTCCTTGTATTTCATTCACTTACCATGACATTCCTTTTCATTCCATGCCATGCCTTGCCTTGCCTTTCCATGTCATGACTTTCCTTTCCATGCCATGCC
Organism: Picea engelmannii; assembly: GCA_009831015.1. Taxonomy (NCBI): domain Eukaryota; kingdom Viridiplantae; phylum Streptophyta; class Pinopsida; order Pinales; family Pinaceae; genus Picea; species Picea engelmannii. The sequence continues at coordinate 455,910 of ML788652.1, forward strand.
ATACCTTGCCACACCTTGACATAACTTTCCATGCCATCCCATGCCATGCCTTTCCTTTTCCATACCATGCCATGCCTTGCCTTTTCCATGCCTTTCCTTTCCATTCCATGAAATACCTTGCATTTCCTTGCCATGCCTTCACATTCCATGCCATTCCATGCCATGTATTTCCTTTCCATGCCATGCCATGCCTTTCCATGGCATGCATTTCCTTTCCATGCCTTTCCTTGCCATGCATTGCCATGCCTTGCCTTTCCTTCACTTTCCATGCCATGCCTTTCCTTTCTTTGGCTTCACTTGCCATGACATGCCTTTCCATTCCATGCCATGTCTTTCCATGTCATGCCATGCCTTGCCATTCCATTCCATGAATTTCCCTTCCATGGTTTTCCTTGCCATGCCTTGCCTTCCCTTCACTTTCCATACCATGTCTTTCCTTTCCTTTCCATGCCATGCCTTTCCTTTCCATTCCATGACATGCCTTTCCATGCCTTCCCTTTCCATGTCTTGCCATGCAATGCCTTTCCTTTCCATGCCATGTCATGCCTTCACTTGCCATGACATTACTTGCCAATCCATGCCATGCCTTGACTTGCCTTGACATGCCATGCCATGCCCTTCCATTATTTTTCTTTCCTTTCCTTTCCATGCCATGCCATTCCTTTCCATTCCTTTCATTTTCGTTTCCATACCATGCCATGCCTTTCCTTTTCCATACCTTGCCTTTTCCATGCCTTGCCTTGCCCCTTCCATACCATTCCTTTTCCATGCCTTTCCTTGCCTTTTCCATGCCTTGCATTCACTTTCCATGCCATGCCTTTCCTTGCTTAGCATTCAATTTCCATTACATGCCTTATCCTTCCATGCCAAGCCTTTCCATGCCATGACATGCATTTTTTTGCCATGCCTTTACTTGCCTTCATTTTCCATACCACGCCTTGCCTTGGTTTGCCTTCACTTGCCATGACATGCCTTTCCATTCCATGTCATGTCTTGACTTGCCTTGCCATGCATTTCCATTCCATGACATGCCTTTCCTTGCCATGCCATGCCATGCCTTCACTTTACATGACATGCCTTGTCATGCCATGCCATGCCATGCCTTCACTTTACATGACATGCCTTGTCATGCCATGCCATGCCTTGACTTTCCATGCCATGCCATGCCTTTCCATGTCTTGAATTTACATGCCTTGCCTTGAATTTCCATTGTCTTGTCTATGGTGATTGGTGGATGCTCTTTCAATCTCTTAGTTAATTGCTTCATCAAGTTTTGTGGTAAGAGTGTTTATTTTATGAAATTCATTCATTGAAGCTATCAAACCCTTGCTCTTTGTTTGTCATTGTGCTTAAAGTATTGTATCAAGCATAGCATTCCACTACAACCTTGAGTTTTTTTTTTTTTTTTTGCGAATATGATAGGTAGTTACGGTTTTTAAAACCCCTATTCTTACCTCTCTCCAACTCTTTCTTCACAAGTTAAGCTTGACGTCCTAGGTCATTCTTCACTTAAGGGATAGTTAACCCTACAACCCTTAACGAGAAAAATTCTCCTAAGACTGTCCACATCCCTTTATCATCTTATGACTCCATTTTCCCCTTTTTTTTCAAAGGCACTGGTGCATTGGAGGTTGTGAACCCTCCTAACCCTCAAACTAACATAACTTTGCTTATATTTGGTCAAAATCAACAAATAAATGGTCAAAATTGCTTGCCTTGAAAAAATATATCAATTTGTGGGATTACATTTTGGTTTTGAATCATATTTATTACTTCAGTCATGAACATTTCCTTTCTACCCCTTAGGACAACAAGCAACTCAAACCCTCATGCTTTAAAAGTCTACTTTCTAGCCTTCAAATTCAGCAAGTGAATAGTGCATTCTATACCTCTCGAAAAGAGATTTCATTTGGCATCTTCAACTTGCTGATTTGGTGGTTATTTAGTTTTTCTGTAGCAAAAGTTTGCTACAGCCAAGTGGCTGTCCTATAATCTTCAGAAATCATTTATTTCAGCCTTCCGAAAGTGTGCAAAGTGCTTGTTAATATGCTTGCGGTATTATCTAGCTGATTGTGCCTTATTATCTCAAGTATTTAGTGACCTCCATTGTCTGATATATAAGTGTATTTTCTGCTGTTATAACTCTGCATACTCATCTATTTTCAGCCATTGAAAGTTTGTATCAAGTGCCTAAAACATTGCTAATCCATTTCATAACTTGCTAGAATTATTGTGTGTTGTACCTCGATATCAATTGGCTAGATTAAAGAGTCATATTTTGCTGATATTTAACTCTTATTTCTTCATATATCTTGTTGTTATAAGTTGCTTTAGATCTGATTCATAGGATTATATTGTGGAAACAAGTTGTTGGTGCATTCTATTGTCTCATACAATCATTAGATAATCATTGGAATTGGCTTAGTGAATGATACAACTGTCTATTGCATCAATTACAACTTGATTCTCTTGTTGATATGTAATTGTTGTTAGCCTCGTATCTGATCACATTCTGGATATCATTTAATGCTTGTAAGATTGCTTAACTAAAGGTAGGACTTGTCATAATATCATTGGTTTTGAATATATCTTTGCTTGTTGGTTAACCTTTTGTAGGTGATCCTCTATTGGCATAGCTTCCTTTGCTTATCCATCCATCCTTCCGTCTATCCTAATCATAGAAGAAAAACTCGGCATCGACAAAAAATCGGCAAGGGTCTTGAAAACATTGCCTTAGAAAAAATCTGCGAAAATATAAGAATAAAATTGAAAAACCCCGGATATACTTGATGGCCTCCATAAACCTCTTCCCTTGATGCTCCACACAAAATGAAAAACACAATGAGCCAAAAAAAACAAAATCTTTTTTTTTATCCTGTGGCCTGGGAAAACCTGACAATTTTGGCAATTTTTTTCGATTAATCGGTGATTTTTTCTACTATGATCCTAACCACCTGCAATTCTTGTATCGTGACCCTTAGGGAATCCCCAGGGGTCACCCAAAGTTCTTCTCGAGGTGAAAATGGGTTATAATTCTGGTTTTTGTCCATTTTTTGTGATCGTGAAGGGATTTAACACAATCTACAACTAGTGCGATAACAGGGCTATCATGTCCCATCTTTAATTTCAACATACCATGGAAAGCCAAGGCAAGGCAAGGAATACCATACCATACCATAACATGGCAAGGCAAGGCATACCATATCATACCATAACATGCCAAGGATACCATACCAAGGCATACCATACCATAACATGCCAAGGATACCATACCAAGGCATGCCATACCGTCCCATACCATACCATATCAAGGAAATCCAAGGAAAGACATACCATACCATACCATGCAGGGCCATGGAAAGGCAAGGCATACCATATCATACCATACCAGAACACACCATACCATGTAATGCAAGGCATGTCAAGGCAAGGCCATGCAAGGCAAGGCAAGGCAATGCAAGGCATGACATGACATGGAAAGGAAAGGTATGTTGATATTATGGTAGCTGCGGGAGGTATTTACCTCCACTTGTGAACCTGACGAGAATAGAATACTCCGGGAAGAAAGAAGAAACCATAATGAGTTGGATAATAACCCTAGAAGACTTGTCGGCTCAAGAAGATAATTTATATTAGGTTATTAGCCTCCAAGACAAGAAGTTGACCAGAAGAAATAATAATATACTGAACATACAGATACCCAGAATGAGAAGTCGGCCCTGGAAGTTAGCCAAAATTAGTATAAATACAGGAGGCCAGTTCTCATTCTGGCAGGCAGTCTCAGAATTGCAGTGCCCAGTCTTGTGTGCACTGCAATTGCCCAGTTTCTGCACAGGTTTGGAGGAAAGCTATCATTGTAGTTGCTGCAGCTAGCAGTTACACTTGGACTATCTCTTGGATAGGGTTTGGACTTTATAATCATCTCTTTGTGATGCGCTATCCTGGGGGAAAGGTGCGCTACCCTTTGTTTGGATATCTAGCCTAGGGTTTTCTTTCAGAGTGATTCTTTGCCAAGGTTAAGGTGCTCGGAGGGTGGCTTCAGCCTATGGTTGGGTGACAAGGGTATTGTCAATGGTAAAATGAGCACACATATTTCATATTCTAACAGGTTATGGGCCCACACCTCCTTCATTCAGTCTAAACGCTGGAAGGAAACATAGCCGCTAGGATATTAACCTCGCTGAGGAATTGCCACTAGGGTTACTAGCAGAAGCAACTTCCAAGACACTGCCGCTAGGGTTACTAGCAGGAGCAGTTGCAGAAACCCTAATCCTCTCATTGAGGAACCTTAAGTGAAGAGATTGACCTAATCTCTGGACAGATAAGTGTGCCCTAGCCTAGCACATCTCCTGGTATTCTCAACAAGACAAGACATCAAGTTTGAGTTTGTAGTCAAATCTAGGGTTTGACCAAGTCAAAACATCGATGACTTATTCTATGAAGTCAGAGAACAAGTTAGATGGATCCTCTACCTTCAGAACGTGGAAGGCAAGGATTGACCTCATCCTTGCCAAGAACAAAGTGTTGGATATCGTGAAAGGAAAGATCGTAAAACCAGAGTTTGAAGAAGGGAAAGAGAAGGAACCGCAAAATGTTGCAGCTATGGAGAAGTTCAAAGATGATGACATTAATGCTATGAGTATCATAGTGGAATCCATAAAATACCACTTGATACCCTGCATCTCCCATATTGACTCATTGAAGAATATGTACGATGCCCTAACAAACCTCTTCTCAGTCATAAACATTGGACAAGTAATGAGTCTGAAGAATGAGCTCTGTGACATGAAGATGAATGATGATGACAACATAACATCATACTTTGTGAGAATTTATCAGTTAAGAGATCAACTACAAGCTATTGAAGAGATCATCTCAGAGAAGGAGTTGGTAAACATAGTACTCAATGGTATTCCCAAGACATGGGATGCATTTGCCGCAAGCATGAGAACAAGAAAAGAGTATCTGACATTTGAAGAACTTTGGACTTGTTGTGCTCAAGAAGAATCAAGGATCAGTGCAAAAGAGAAACCCCAAAAGAAGTACGATGATCAAGCCTTCACAACAAGATTCAATAACTTCAGGAACAAAAGGATGTTTGGCTCAAGGAGGAAGCCAAATCAAGAGAAAGACATTTCAGAAGTACAATGCTTCAACTGTCGAAAGTATGGTCACTACAAAAATCATTGTCCCAAGCTAAAGAAAAGGAAGGAGAAACATGAAGCATCAATTGCCGAAGAAAAGGAACCTACAAAGAAGACTAAGAAGGATGGAAGAGACTTCTTTTTCTAAAGGTATTAAAACTCTTCTTATTTCTTTTACATATCTTGTTTGCATCGTCTCTGTACACATCTTGTATATCTATCTCTTGGAAGATAATGTGTTCCAAGAAGAACTATACCTATGGAAGAACAACAAGATAAGAATGTATATCATTAGATAATACACATGAAAGGATGAAATACAAATTATGTGGAAGCTATTGCAAGATAAGACGAATCAATCATGAAGAGACTCAGAAGAAGCAAAGACAGAAAGAAGTCAACAATCGAGAGGAAATTGGAAAAAGACTTATGACGTTTTGTAGAAGACAACAAGATGGAAGTGTGGACTCTGTTAGACAAGAGAGCCAATTATATATTGTAGAATACAATAAGTATGCACATGGAAGCATGGACTCTGTTAGACGAAGGGAGCCGATTATATGCACTCATACATGAAGCAAGGATTACGAGGGAGCTAATCCTATGATCCATAGAAGATGATGAAGTATATATCCATGATAGCAGCCATGAAAGATAGTACATATCCAGTTCAACCTCAGAAGAAGTCTTCTTCAAAGAGAGGCCTTAAAGTATATCTGATTGTCCATCCACATCCATGATCTTGTGATGAAAGAAAGAAATAAAATCTCTAGGGCATGGAATCTACTCCATGGACCCAAGATCTAAACACGAGAAAGAGCATGAAGATTCAAAGAAAGAAAGAGAATATAGAACAACCAGTCATTGTATCAAGAATCACAATATTTTCAACCTAATATAAAATCAATAAAATAAATCAAGCAGAGGAACTGAGAGTCGTGATGAAGAACAATGTATGGAAGACTTATGAATGAAAGCATTGCAAGATCCAAAAACTAGAGGTTCTCCCAGATGGAGGGAGAAGACTATGATGATTATTTGTTCCAGTAAACCATACTTATCTCTACATGAGTCATTATATCATCTGCAACATCCATAAGTTTGAGTTCTACATCAGATGAATGCAAAGAATATTCTCCAGAAAAATTGAATAAAGAGCGTATGAAGAAGCAATCTCAAGACTTTGAGGCATACCAGAAAGAGACCCTTGTATGTAGATAGAAGAAGATAAATTGGTGGAGAACCTCTAGTGCACAACAGAAGCATGGTGAATATTTACTATAACATCAAGATGATTACTCAGTAGATCATATCTCATGATGACAAAAGAAGTGCCACTTGGATATGTTCCAGTTTTCCAACAATGATATATTCTATTGTACATGAATCCTTCACAGAAAATCAGTGTTCTAGACTAAAGTACATTTGAAATCAAGCATTACATTATCCGTGATGAAGTCCAGAAAGGAGAAAGTGGTTCTCCAATACATATCTCCACAGATGAGCAAATAAACATACATTTTGGTAAAAGATGAAAGAGTTTGCGTACTCAAGATGGAGCTCGTGGAGACAACTTCCTTATTGAAAAAGGAAGAAATGACTCCCAGGTTGGGATGGAGCACTAAAAACATTATTGAAGACATTCATTTTCATGAAAAATAGTCCATCTTGGACAGATGCTTTCCTGTTCGGAAAGTGGATTGAGATTTCTGATGGACAACGATTTCCCATTGTGGTTAACATGGGAAATGGTCCAGATTGCTGATGTATCATAGACAATGACTTCCCATTGTGGTTAGCATGGGGAGTAGTCTAGGGAAATCTCTCTTCTTGAGGGTTACTCAATAAGACTAGCTCGACTCGTCGGACAACGATTTCTCATTGTGGTTAACATGAGGAATGGTCCATTTTTGAGGTTGATCCAGGACAATCTTTTCCTCTTGTGGTTAATAGAGGAAATGGCCTGGATAGTCATTCCTTAGGGTTTATACATTCTCTCCATGGTGCACTTTGATTAGTGTAGGAGGAATTACCTAGGGCGGGGAATGGTCTAGGATCAACAATTAGGGACATCCATTCCTTAAGGTTTATACATTCTCTCCAGGGTGCACTTTGATTAGTGTAGGAAGAATGGCCCAGGGTGGGGAATGGTCCAGGTTTAGAAAACAGGACAATTATTATTCCTTGCTTGAGAAGAATAGTCCAGATATCTCATTGTTCTACTCTGAGGGCAGATGTTCTTTCAGATCTCACAGATGTGAGTGAAATATTGGCCCAGATGATTCAGTTTATATCATAACATTATTTTTGTGTAGGTTGCTATTAGATGATTGTTATGAAGACTGTATGATAGTAGATGTGTAACACTGTGGTGGATATGTTCCACTGTTCGTGACTATATGTTGTTGATCAAGTACTTGTGTGTTACTTGGTGTGGTAGTGTACCCCTGGATTGTAGTTATGTACTACTATGGATAGACACAGTTGTGTTCTATTTTTGTTCTGATTTCCTTGAAGACTATCAACAGTTTATTGGAGATAATCATTAGCGAGATGAATGATGAACATATATTTTCCAGACGAAAAATGGTTAAGAGAATTTACTCTTCCAGATTAGAAGAATGGATCTTGTATCACTCGATGGAGTGAGCATCATGTCTGATTACTCAGATAGAGTATGGTTTCGAGAGATGATGCAGCTGATGACACTGATGATGATGATGATGCTCATGATGTAGTCTATACAACTATGCTGATGCTATTGGGTGAATGGTATGTTTTTGTGCTCAATACCATTACCTGTAATACCTCCTTAGCTAGGAGGGAGTGTTGATATTATGGTAGATACGGGAGGTATTTACCTCCATGTGTAAACCTGACGAGAATAGAATACTCTGAGAAGAAAGAGGAAACCCTAATGAGTTGGCTAATAACCCTAGAAGACTTGTCGACTCAAGAAGATAATTTATATTAGGTTATTATCCTCCAAGAGAAGAAGTCGGCCAGAAGAAATAATAATATACTGAACAGACATATACCCAGAATGAGAATTCGGCCCTGACAGTTAGCCAAAATTTGTATAAATACAGGAGGCCAGTTCTCATTATGGAAGGCAGTCTCAGAATTGCAGTGCTCAGTCTTGTGCACATTGCAGTTGCCCAGTTTCTGTGCAGGTTTGGAGGAAAGCTATCGTTGCAGCTGTTGTAGCTAGTAGTTACACTTGGACTATCTCTTGGCTAGGGTTTGGACTATCTGATCAACTCTTTGTGATGTGCTATCCTTAGGGAAAGGTGCACTGCCCTTTGTTTGACTATCTAGCCTAGGGTTTGCTTCCAAAGTGATTCCCTATCAAGGTTAAGGTGCTCAGAGGGTGGCTTCGGCCTATGGTTGGTTGACAAGGGTATTGTCAATGGTAAAACGAGCACACATATTTCATATTCTAACAAGGTATGCCTTCACTTTCCTTGAATTCACTTTCATACCATACCATGCCATACCATGCCAAGGATACCATACCATACCATACAATACACCTTTTATTACATTTTGTCATAATTTTCATCCCTTTAGGGCTTGATGTCTAGAATTTGTAGGGTTGTCATGTACCATCTTGCATTTCGGCATACCATGGAAATCCAAGGCAAGGAAATGCATACCATACCATACCATACCATACCATGGAAAGGCAAGGCATACCATACCATACCATACCATGCCAAGGATACCATACCATACCATACCTTGCCAAGGATACCATACCATACCATACCATACAATACCAAGGCATACCATACCATACAATGGAAAGGCAAGAGAAGACAAGGCATCCATACCATACCATACCATACCATACCATACCATACCATGAAAGGACATACCGTACCATACCATGTGATTTTTAAGTTGAAATTTGTTTAACTAACTTGTTTTAAAGGATAGGATACCATACCATACCATACCATTCCAAGGATACCATACCATACCATACCATGCAAGGAAAGGCAAGGCATACTATACCATACTGTACCATACCATGGCAAGGCAAGGCATATGGTAAGAGAATAAATTAGGGTTTTGGTGTAATTTTAAAACCCTAGTGCTACCTAATGTGCTTGTTATTGAGAAGATAGAGGGAGTTGATCTTGTACAAGTGTGGGATACAATGTAGGTTCCAAAAAGGACTTACCATTTTGTATGCTACATTGTTGATGATCTTTAATGGAGTGAGCTATTGGTGAATGTTATCTTATGGTTTCCATCGCTAGGGTTTTAAGATCTCTACTTCTAACAACCCCTGATAAGATATTGGTAGGTGCATGTACTTCATATTCTAAATATATACGAAGAGTTTGTGTTGTCCAAATGTTGTGTACTTGCATAATTAAATTTTATCTTATGTCATCTTCGTAATTGAGTAATTATAATACTAGTTATGAAGGTTAATTTGACATAACATTGAGATGACATTGTTAAGTGATTTCAAATTATGTAGAAGATAAATGAGAAAATTTATTTCTATAACAAATTATTGTAATATGCCATTTTTTAGGTCACAATATTTTCAGGTGACCACTATTTGAGTGTGGATTTTCATTGGATTTAGATGGAGATAATTCAAGAGTTATTCCACAGATTGTTAGTTGTGAGTTAGAATATGGATATCCACAACATTCATGCAAATAATTCAAAAGGAATGATCTATCGATGATGTACAAATACATGGTTGATTAGCAAGAAATGCTACTTTAGAAAAAATCAAGGGATTAATACACATGAAATTTATACAATTTTAAATTCAAACACTTTGAAATTCATACATTCATCAACATAAAATGAAGAAACAATGAGATTCATAAAAAAAGTGGCATGAAATGTGTGTGTGTGTGTATCATCTAAATTTTTCCTTTTTTACGAAATGACAACTCTTAGCCAATATACAAAGAGACAACAAGTGCCCTAACATAAAAAAAGCATCCATATCGGAGCCTAGATATAAAATGGAAGTAGTTGGTCAATCATTGACCACTTCCACCCTCACCACTCTTAGGAGCATCCTGGAAACTGATATTTATTCTTTTACTTGAGGAAGCACCTCGAGAGGTTCTAAGCATGGGCATGCTTCGACACTCTGGAGACTGCACACAAAATAAACATTGTTATAAGTTTTTTTCCTCAATGAATTAATAAACATGCAAAATGATACTTTGTAATTTAACCTAAGACAACTCACCGCATATGCTACTGTCATTCGTGAGGGTGTTATCCTCCTCCACGACCCTAGTGTCTCTGTGATGCCACCCTACATTAATTACAGGGATCGAGTCAAGAAAATTAAACAAATATGCATAAAATCAAATTCATGAAACATAAAAAAATTATCATCAATGAATTATCTCACTATGAATATCCCAGACCTCGATGGAGATTCACTTGAAGATGGAGCACTAGGTTGTACAACCTTCTTCGAGAAAACCTCTATTGTGGCAATCTTGGTCGATGGGGCCAATGGAAATGTTGGGGGTGGGATGTGATGATCACCCACAGATTGTATTGATGATTACAACTCATTAGGCCTAGAAAACGGTAACCCAGAAGAAACGCCCAAGTGTCGAGGGAGTGAAAAAGTACTATATCTAGCAAATGTATCTACAACCTGCATACATATTAATAAAATTGAACTATCAGTACCAACTAGTAAATTTCAAAAAGATAAACACAAACAATTTCAAAATTATACGATATTTAACTCTATACATGATACATGTGACATAGGTGACTTGTCCATCCTAGATGGATAGTCCCTGACATTGCCTACTCCCAAATCCTGTAGAAACATGAGAACATTAAAAATTTGAGTATGCCATAAAATAAATAAATGACTAAGGTTAATTTATCATATGTGATAGATACCTGAGTGTGAGGTGCACCCAATGAACATGCATCCTCTACTGCTACATTAGCGTTGTGGATAGTAACTAATGCATCCATCAACGTAGAGGGTCTACTTCTAGGACATAACAATTACAAAAAAACATACAATGAAATATCTATATAAATATACATAATACAAAATAAATATATAATGATGAAGAACATAAAGAGGGTTACAATACTAAACTCCTCCATGAATCTATGTTGTCCATTGGGATCTATAGGCCCACAACATGTTTTCATGCTTCTCGAGAATCTTTGAGGTTCACATGGACGATTGTTATGTCCATGTGCCCTCTCCTCACTGTAATCTTTCGTGGATGTTGAACCTCCAAACCCTCTATCAATATCACTGGTAGGAACCTCATGCCCAGATAATGCAACAAAACTATTATGTTGCACTAGGATATGATTCAATGATGAAATGGATAGCTTTACCTATTGCAAGCTCTCTGCAACAGGAGGATGCTGGGTATGGGGGTTAGGCCTTCGCCTAAGGGGACGGGGACCTAACATGGGGTCATGCTTGACATGCTCTCGGTCCTATGCGGACCCTAGACCCACCCACTGGAATTATCGAATGTCAAAGTAGTTGACATTCTTACCCATAATAAAATTAGCCCATAATTTTCTCATAAAATATAAGGGCACCCCCCTATTATTGTAGGGAGTTTTATCGAAAACCATATACCACCTATCCATCCAATTTTGATTAATCTGGGGATGGATGCACCAATCAATGAAGATTTGTTTCTTGTTCAATGGTAGTTCTTGTCTAGTTCTAGGATCCCTAAAAATAGACAATATTTGTGGTTTTGAAATTCCCAGCTCTTTCACTTGGTTTCTATCCAAATCAATGTTGTAATACTTGTTAGCACTAGAAGTCACACATAGACTGTTGTAGATGTAAGCCTAATACCCATCATAATTGTGAATAAAAATTGTTTTCAAAGTGTGGGAAATGGGTGTGAAACTCAATTTATAATGTGAATCACAAAAACCTCCATGAAATACACACCAACAAGCAAGTCTTTGAATAGATTCAAATCATTGTTTAGAGATATAAATGGAAGATAGAAGACTTAGAAAGAAAGGTGAAATATGTGTATCAGGTCACATCAACTACTTCTGGAACACATATGGAAGAAATCTCATTGAATAAGAACTTATTAATCAAAAAGAGAAAACACTTTGATCAACTTGCATAAATTACCAACAATAAATCATTTAATGTAATAAGAAAGCAAGCATCATGATGAATCCTTCACCACCAACTAACACCAAAGTGAGATAGAACATAAATGATAGTAGGAAAGTAATTGGTATTTCACTATTAAAGATTCTTGAGTCTGGTACATACATAGGAAACTCTGTTACAGTTTAAAACTAAAAATAAGAGCCTCATTGTCTAACCATTCAAACCCCCTATCGAGTTACAATGCATGTTAAATAACAAAATATTCAAAAAACATGTTTACAATTCGCCACCTAACTTCCTCATAGGATTGTATGCCTAAGAAAAGTGTGGCACCAGGTATACAACAAAAATGTAAACATAATGCTATTTTCCAGGAAGATGTTGGCAACATTTAGAACAACCATTAACAACTTGATGTTGTGGTTTTACTGGAGGAAACTCCTTGAAGAAGGTGGCCTTTCGATGTAAAAATAATCTCCTAAATTCTTATCCGAGCTCAACCTGACACTTGCCAATCCCTTTCAACTTCAAATTCTTCATAACTCCTAGTTCACAGCACTTGTGCTGCAGACTGTCCTAAAACACCCAGTTTGCAGTGCCATTGAGTCCACATACTGCGAACTTTCCTGTAGGTTCCTGTTTACCTCCAAAAAGGATTCCAAACTTTAAAAATTGCACAAGAAGTGGGAAAAAAACTTCTATAGGCTACTACAAAATTCTTGCAACATGAAGTAAACTTGGAGAAATCATATGGATATGATAACCTTGGCTCAAAACCAAAATCATTACTCGGGCTATGAAAAACGTGAACCATGAAAAAAATGATGTTGATGTGAAATAATATCCTGTATTCATATTTTCCTGGTACTCCTTCTAGTAGCCACATTAGCCAATATATCCAAATTCCTTTTTTCTACTTGCTCTTTGAAGGGTTTCAACTTTGCTTAAAATTTCCAGATCTCAGCTTGCCAGGCTCTCGTCTATTTATACACATTCCTAATTTTCCTATGAAGGGATATATACCTCTTAACCATGTATCTTGATTTATCAATAGAATTCTCATGTAAGTCTAACATATCCTTCATCTTGATTCGGGTCTCCATATTTTCCTTCTTCAATTTGTCATTTTCAATTCTTTCATCTTTAAGTTTCCTCCTGAGTCTTTTGAAAGTAAGATTACTTTCATGAGGAGGAGTGTTGATATCAGTAATCTCTATGGGATGCTTGGAAGGCTGATGTTTATCATTTTGCTGAGCTGAGGCTTCTGGTGTACCCTCTTCCAAAGGAATACGTTGTTTAGTTGTTGATCTGGTGAAAGGTATTCTAGGTTTGAATTTTTTGGCAGCAACAGGTGGGGAAAAGATAATTTTTTTACCCTTCAAAATCCTTGCTTTAATTGATGATATCTCCATAGATGTAGGTTCTTCCATAGGAGAAATTTCTCTGTCAGGAGGTTGTGAGGGACCACCTTCAACTATTTTATCAACAACTTGAAATGATTTTTTAATCCTAGTCATCTTCCTCTTTTTTCTTGAGTCTGAGTGCATAGTATTCTCAACAGGGGTAGGTGTTTGTGTTTTGGACTGTGGTGTGTGAGCAATATCTGGCTTAAAACCTGATGCATCTAGGAAAACCTCCCAGTCAATGTTGGTCTTCTTCAACTCTTCCAGTACTAGGATCTTGATTAAACGAGAGTGAAAAACACTTGTATCCACTTGTTTGGACTTAGCCTCGACCCAATTTGACATCTTACAAATACTTCTGAAAATATAAAAGGGAAGGTTCATGGACTCTTTCCTAGTGAAGTGTAGTAGTAATATGATATGGTATTGATATACCATATTGAACCTTCCTTCACATGTGAAGTAACTTTGAATGACCCTGATCATCTTGTCAAAATACTCCAACATGTGACTTCTTGGCACTCCTTTGGATAGGTTGTTTCCTTGATATTCAAGTTTTAGGAATTCCTTGGAGAAAGAAGAGTTCAATGACATGGATTTAAACCACTTCTCACCATAATCAGGTATCTCTGTGGCTACAAAAATAGATTTCTTGGAGACTTCAAACTCCGACACCCCCATCTTAGTCTTTGTCCCACTAAAGTTGAGTGAAAAATGTTTAGCTACCTCAGGATGTCTTATTTTCATTTTCTCACAAAAATTCAGGAAACCCACCCTCTCGAATGCTTCCTTGAAAAATGGTTTAGAATTGATGATTTGCATGTCATGTGGTTCAACTCTCACAATATATCCCCCTTTTTTAATCTTCTTTCCTTGCTGACTACCCATAATGATTGTTTTGAAAACCTCATGTACCCTCTTATAACAATTTGTTATGAGATATATAATAAAACATGGATTTTAGGGTTTATTTACAGAACTGGGACAACTTAGGGTTTTCTTGAAAGAACAATTTATGCCCATCAATAGTGTGAGGTTGAACATGATGCAAGTAAGAGGTGATAAAATAAAAACAAAAATTCAACTTGGATAAGACTGTAGACATGGAAAAATTGAAGCAACATTGTGTAAAACATAGTGTTTGCAACACATTTGTTAAGTTAGCAGTGCCAATTTGTAGCGTGACTTAAACAAGGTTTTTATGACAAGCTTGAAAGACTTCCCACATCTGAGGATAGAAATGAGTTTGATAGGTTAAAACATCAGACTTAGATGAATCTCAATTGAGGAGGGTTTGAATCATCAGGAAACAGAGGGTTCACAACGCACAGTCTACAATGCATAGTTTGCACTGCACAGTTTTCCAATGGATAAGGTTACTATTTGCAAGAGGAAACTGTAAATTTCTACTTTGGTATAACAAAATTGAAAATGACCAGTGTTTAGGAGACCAATGTTGTGGGTTTTAATTGGTGCAAAGAGTTGGCAGTGCAGACAACATGTAACATTTTGTAGTGCATGAAAAATATATAGCAGTATCCAGTTCAATCAACCCTCAAACAACATGTAATAACCAAAGAGGTACCTGGTGTATCTGGAAATTGAATTGGTGTCTCACGAACTTGAATGAGACTTATTTGGATGCATACAATCCTCTTTCATCTGCTACAACTAGTTCGTAGCGCCAAATTTCAAAACTATGGCAACGCGCTTCACTCAAACTGTTAGACTTGTTCCTTGAAAACATCCTGAAGAACATAATGCATTGAATACGTTGAAATTGATGAGATATCCCTTGACATGTTTTAAAAGTAAAATGATGAGAGATTAGTGCATAAGGTACTTCTTGATACATTGCGAACTTTCATGTGAGTTTGCAACAAGTATATTGGACGCTTGACTTGACCCTCAAACGATTGAAAATGATATAATATAACCTTTTGTACATCCCTTTGATAGAATACACATGATAATGATAAGTTTAATACCAAGGGTGTGACCCATGCTGACCCCTATTTATTTCATGATGAGGAACAATATCATGGCACCAAGGCTCTTACATAGACTAAAGTCAAAACTATCACTCATGAAAGAATAAAACATGATTTATTGACATGAGATATAACTCAAAACCTAAAAAATAAAATACCCTATGACTCAAACATAGAAACTTTAAAAGATTTTGACCCCTAGATATCCTATGTGCTAACATCTGGCTCCAAAGAGAATGGAGACCTCCATGTGAGGTTCCAAGAACATGCAGTTCCAATGTCTTATCCACTGGGCAAGGAGTCATTATTAAAAGAAAAAAAATCGAACTAATAAGATCGTATTTACAATGAAATGAAGCCACTCATGGATTTAGAAAAAGTATTTTTTTAGAAAATGCCCATTGACTGGGCCACCAAGAATTTCAACATCCTCTAAATTTTTTAGCTTAAAAGTATTATTTTGCAAAATTTCATAAATTTTAAAAGGACCAACCCAAAGGGCTTCGAATTTACTATGTGTTCCCTTATCTTTCCTTTGAGCATATCATTTGAGTACCAGGTCTTGAAGATGAAAATATTCCTTCTTCACCTTCTTGTCAAAAACTTCTTTGTTTTTTTTTTGATGACTTTGTGCTTTGTGAAAAAGTTGCTCTCTAGTTTGTTGTACTTCCACAAGATGATGCATCCTCCTGATCATGTCATATGTTTCGCCTTCTTGGTCTTGAAGAAAATTTTCCATACGTAAAGCTAACTAAGCAGGGAAAACAACTTCAGTTCCATAAACCAACTGAAATGGTGTGGTGCCAATTGACCTTTTGGTGGTCACTCTATCTACCCATAGGGAAAAATTCAACTTAGAATCCCATGACTTATTATTATCTTGCATCAATTTTATGATAATCTTCACTAAGATTTTGTTGGAGGATTATGCTAATCCATTACCCTAAGGGTAATATGGAGTGGAGTGGATAAATTGAATACCAATTTTTTCATAGAACTTCACCAAGGGATCAACCTTAAAATCTGCTACATAATCAGTGACAATTTTATTTGGGAAACCAAACCTTGATAAAATATCTTCCAAGAAGCCAATAATTACTTTGTGTGTTGCATTCATGGTGGGAATGGATTCTATCCATTTGGTAAAGTAATCAGTAGCAGTCAGAATCCAACGGTGATGGCCACTTGAGGATGGATGAATTTCTCCAATAAAGTCTAATTCCCACTGCTGAAAAGGGATAGATACCACTATGGGTTTCAGAGGCAAAGATTTGAGTTTCTATTTTGCTGAGAATATCTGACATTTTTCACAAGTCCTGATCTTTTCACACACATTAGTGAACAAAATAGGCCAAAAATACCCAACTCTAAGTATTTTGTATGTTATAGTCCTCCAGAAGTGATGACCTCCACATAAACTCCCATGAAATTCAATGATAATTTTTTTTACCTCTTTTGGATATAAACATATTAAAAGAACCCCTAAAGGATATTTCCAATACAAAATCTGATCAACAATACTATACCTGACTACTTTAAACTTCATAACTCTTACTTTGGTCTTTTTGTTAGAATATGAAAGATGTGTGCTTGTTTTACCATTAAAAATACCATTGTCACCCAACCATAGGTCGAATCCACCCTTTGAGCACCTTAACCTTGACAAATAATCACTCTGGAAGCAAACCCTAGGCTAGATAGCCAAAAAAAGGGTAGCACACCTTTCCCCAAGGATAGCGCATCAACAAAGGTTGATCAGATGTTCCAAACCCTAGCCAAGAGATAGTCCAAGCCAAAACGTAACTTCTAGCTGCAACAGCTGCACCAACAACTCTCCTCCAAACCTGGGCATAAGACTGTAACTGAACTGCACAGAATTGGCTCTTTGCAACTCCTGAGATGTGTCAAATGAGAGACTGGTGCCCTATATTTATAGTGGTTCTGGCAGACTTACTGGGGTCAAATTCTCTTTCTGGGTACCTGTCTGTTCAGTATATATTAATTCTTCTAGCCGACTTCTTCTCTTGGAGGCTAATAACCTAATATAAATTACCTTCTTGAGACGACAAGTCTTCTAGGGTTATTAGCCAACTCATTAGGGTTTCTCTTGCTTCTCGGAGTATTCTATTCTCTTCAGGTTTACATGTGGAGGTAAATAACTCCCGCATCTACCATAATATCAACACTCCCTCCTAGATAAAGAGGTATTTACAGGTAATGGTCTTAAGAACAAAAACATACCATTCACCCAGTAGCATCAACATAGTCGTCTAGACTATCTCATGACTAGATCATGAGCATCACCATCAGTGTCATCAGCTACATCATTCCTCAAAACCATACTCTATCTGAGTAATCAGACATGATGCTCACTCCATAGAGTGATACAAGAGCCATTCATCTAATCTATAAGAGTAAATGCTCTGACCTATTTTCCGTCTGGAAAATCTCTGTTCATCATTCATCTGGCTGATGATTATCTCCAATAAACTGCTGATAGTCTTCAAGGAAATCAGAACAAAAATAGAACACAACTGTGTCTATCCATAGTAGTACATAACTACAATCCAGTGGTACAATACCACACCAAGTAAAACACAAGTACTTGATCAACAACGTATAGTCACGAACAATGGAACATATCCACCACAATAGTCTATATCTACTATCATACAGTCTTCATAACAAACATTTGATAGAAACCTGCACAAAAACAATGTTATGATATAAACTGAATCATCTGGGCCAATATTTCACTCACATCTGTGAGATTTGAAATAATATCTGCCCTCAGAGTATAACAATGAGATATCTGGACTATTCTTCTCAAGCAAGGAAGAATAATTGTCCTGTCTTTTGAACCTAGACCATTCCCCACCCTGGGCCATTCTTCCTACACTAATCAAATTGCACCCTGGAGAGAATGTATAAACCCTAAGGAATGTTGAGCCTGGACCTTTCCCCATCCTGGGCCATTCCTCCTACACTAATCAAAGTGAACCCTGGATAGAATGTATAAACCCTAAGGAATTCCTGTCCCTGATTGCTGAGCCTGGACCATTCCCCACCTTGGGCCATTCCTCCTACACTATTCAAAGTGCATCCTGGAGAGAATCTATAAACCCTAAGGAATGATTTTCTAGACCATTTCCTCTATTAACCACAAGAGGAAAATACAGTCCTGTATCAACCTCCAAAATGGACCATTCCTCATGTTAACCACAATGAGAAATCGTTGTCCGGCGAGGCGAGCCAGTCTTCTTGAGTAACCCTCAAGAAGAGAGACTGCCCTAGACCACTCCCCATGTTAGCCACAATGGGAAGTCGCTGTCTATGATACATCAACAATATGGACCATTTCCCATGTTAACCACAATGGGAAATTGTTTTTCGTTAGAAATCTCAGTCCACTTGCCGAACAAGAAAGCATTTGTCCAAGATGGACTATTTTTCTATCTTGAAAATTAATGTCTTCAATAATATTTTCAGTGCTCCCTCCAAACCTGGGAGTCATCTCTTCCTTTTGCAATAAGGAAGTTGTCTTCACGAGCTCCAGCTTGTGTACACAAACTCTTTCATCTTGGATAGAAGCTTTACCAAAATGTCTTCTTATCTGCTCATATGTGGAGATATGTATTGGAGAACCACTTTCTCCTTTCTAGACTTCATCATGGATAATGTAATGCTTGATTTCAAATGTACATTAGTATGGAACACTGATTTTATGTGAAGGTTTCATGTAGCTCTGAACAATAGAGTATATCATTGTTGGAAAAGCTGGAACAAATCCATGTGGTACTTCTTATGTCATCATGAGATTTGATCTACTAAGTAATCATCTTGATGTTATAGGGAATCTTCACCACACTTCTTTTGTGCACTGGAGGTTCTCCACCAAGTTATCTTCTTCTATCTGCATACACGGGTCTCTTTCTGGTATGCCTCAAAGTCTTGATATTTCTCTTCATACGCTCTTTATTCAATTTATCTGGAGAACATTCTTTGCATTCATCTGATGTAGAACTCCAACTCATGGATGTTGTGGATGATATAATGACTCATGTAGAGATAAGTCTGGTCTACTGGTACAAGTAATCATCATAGTCTTCTCCCTCCATCTGGAAGAACCTCTAATTTTGGATCTCGCAATGCTTTCATTCATAAGTCTTCCATACACTGTTCTTCATCACGATTTTCAGTTCCTCTGCTTGATTGCATTTATTGATTTTATATCAGGCTGACAATCTTATGATTCTTGATACAATGACTGGTTGTTCTGGATTCCCTTTATTTCTTGGAATCTTCATGTGTTTCTTTAGTTCTCGGGTCCATGGAGTTTCTTATAGATTCCATGCCCTAAAGATTCCATCATAGGATCATGGATGTGGATGGACAACCAGGGATACTTTAAGGCTTCTCTTTGAAGAATACGTACTGTCTTTCATGGATATATACTTCATCATCTTCAATGGATCGTAGGATTATCTCCCTCCTAATCCTTGCTTTATGTATGAGTGCATATAATCATCTCCCTCCATCTAACAGAGTCCACACTTCCATATGCATCCTTATTGTCTTCTGCAATATATAATTGTCTCTCTTGTCTAACAGAGTCCACGCTTCCGTCTTGTTGTCTTCTACAAAACGTCATAAGTCTTTTTCCAATTTCCTTTCGATTACTGACTTCTTTCTGTCTTTGCTTTTTCTAAGTCTCTTCATGATTGATTTGGATTATTTTGCACTAGCTTCCACATGATTTGTATTTGATCCTTTCATGTGTATTATCTAATGATATCCATTCTTATCTTGTTGTTCTTCCATAGGTATATTTCTTCATGGAACACATTATCTTTCAAGAGATAGATATACAAGATATGTACAGAGACAATGCAAACAAGATATGTATAAGAAATGAGAAGAGTTTTGTTACCTTTAGAAGAAGAAGTCTCTTCCATCCTGCTTAGTCTTCTTTGTAGGTTCATTTTCTTCGGCAATTGATGCTTCATGTTTATCCTTCTTTTTATTTAGCTCAGGACAATGATTCTTGTAGTGTCTATACTTTCGACAGTTGAAGCATTGTACTTCTGAAATGTCTTTCTCTTGATTTGGCTTCTTCCTTGAACTAAACTTTCATTTGTTGCTGAAGTTCTTGAATCTTGCTATGAAGGCTTGATCATCGTACTTCTTTTGGGGTTTCTCTTTTGCATTGATCCTTGATTCTTCTTGAGCACAAGAAGTCCAAAGTTCTTCAAATGTCAGATACTCCTTTCTTGTGTTCATGCTTGCGGAAAATGCATCCCACGTCTTGGGAAGACCATTGAGTACTATGTTTACCAACTCCTTCTCTAAGATGATCTCTTCAATATCTTGTAGTTGATCTCTTAACTGATATATTTTCACAAAGTATGATGTTATGTTGTCATCGTCATTCATCTTCATGTCACAAAGCTCATTCTTCAAACTCATTACTTGTCCAATATTTCTTATTGAGAAGATATTTGTTAGGGCATCGTACATCATCTTCGATGAGTCAAGATGGGAGATGTAGGGTATCAAGTGGTCTTTTATAGATTCCAATATGATACACATATCATTGATATCACTGTCTTTGAACTTCTCCATAGCTGCAACGTTCTATGGTTCCTTCTCTTTTCCTTCTTCAAACTCTAGCTTCACGATCTTTCCTTTCACGATATCCAACACTTTATTCCTGGCAAGGATGAGGTCAATCCTTGTATTCCATGCTCTGAAGTTAGAGGCTCCATCTAACTTGTTCTTTTACTTCATAGAATAAGTCATGGCTTCTTTGACTTGGTCAAACCCTATATTTGACCATAAACTCAAACTTTACGTCTTGGCTTGCTGAGAGTATCAAGAGATGCGCCAGGCTAGAGTGCACTGATATATCTATAGATTAGGTCAATCCATTCGCTTAAGGTGCCTCAACAAGAGGATTAGGGTTTCTGCAACTGCTCCTACTAGTAACCCTAGTGACAGTGTCTTGGAAGTTGCTTCTGCTAGTAACCCTAGCGACAGTTCCTCAATGAGCTCAATATCCTAGCAGCTATGTTTCCTTCCAGCGTTTAGACTGAATGAAGGAGGTGTGGGCCCATAACCTGTTAGAATATGAAATATGTGTGCTCGTTTTACCATTTACAATACCCTTGTCACCCAGCCATAGGCCGAAGCCACCCTCTGAGCACCTTAACCTTGACATAGAATCACTTCGGAAGAAAACCCTAGGCTAGATAGCCAAACAAAGGGTAGTGCACCTTTCCCCAAGGATAACGCATCAATAAAGGCTGATCAAATGTTCCAAACCCTAGCCAAGAGATAGGCCAAGCCAAAACGTAACTTCTAGCTGTTGTGGGTGGGAAATCTCTCCTACGGACTAGCACTAAGGGTTTTATCATGCATGCAGAAATGACCTAAAGATTATTACTTTTTACCATGACCCCATGCCTAGAC
Organism: Picea engelmannii; assembly: GCA_009831015.1. Lineage (NCBI taxonomy): Eukaryota > Viridiplantae > Streptophyta > Pinopsida > Pinales > Pinaceae > Picea > Picea engelmannii. The sequence goes on from ML788652.1 coordinate 478,045, forward strand.
CCCCATTACTCATATGTAAATACAAGGCTCAAGAGATTAAGTTGACGTACCTTATTCTTTGTGTTTGATGTCGATCCCTTTTCGCGCTTGGTCGTTCTTTGACTGTAACTCTCCTCCCAATGATGACCTGAATTCACTAAAGAAAAACAAAGAACTCCACATGCATTTGATCTATTAACTAACGGGTTAGAGATTTAATCAATTATACAATCAATATTCCAATAATGACAATCTCATATGGCGGGACGGGAAAAACAACTCTTTTATTAACTTCACAATGATACCTTACAATGATAAAGTCGACTACTGCTCCTCGATCTTGGTCCTGGGCTCTTCTTCCACTGTCTTCCAACTTCTTTTCTCTATACTTCTATTTGCATAAGGATAACTAAAGGTTGGGACAAAGGGAATGCTCAATCGGGTATAGTTTCTTTACTATGATTCTCCTCCTTTCAAATGAGACCCCTAACCCTTCTTTTATAGGCTAGAAGAAGTTAGGTATTTGGTCAAGTGACTGGCCATGCATGGCCGAAAGGTTTAGTTAACTTACCCAAAGCTGTGTGTTCCATCATCAACTTTCCTTTTTTTGTGCTTTTGTAGGTACACGCGGGTTGTCTTGGGTCAGCTAGTGTGTACACGCATGCAGTAATGGAGCAGGGTGCGTGGGTCTTTATAGAAGGGGTTTTTAAGAAGAGTTGTTCAGCAGTGTTTTGGCAAAGAAGGAATCTGAGATGGCCTGATGCTAGGTAAGCATGTCTGGTGAAAATTAGGGTTATAAAAGATGCCCCCTAATGTGTGAGGTCGGAAGAGAATTTGATGGCCGAAATACATTAACAATATTCACTGATGTGCCAAACAAGTGAGCCCAGAGACCAGAAATTGGGAGGTGTCGTCTGCAAAATAATAATTGTCTCACCGATGCGAGCATACCCATGCTCAGGATAAAATAAAATCATGGCTACCAATCAAATACAATGTAGACCCATGTCATATAACTATATAAAGTGTAGCCACAAGCAATACACAAAGGAGCTACATTTCGAAATAAAAAATATATACCTGTAGAGTATCCATGTTATAGAAGATGATAAGGCTTGATGGCTGGAGATGAGGTCTTCAGAGCTCGAGCAAAAACTTCAAAATCTTCAAAACTCGGGTAGGAGTGTAATATGAGTGTATGACTTCACTACCCAGAGGTCTTCGACGACTCGTCGGTCATGGACTAGAGAATCTTGATGATCAGACTAAAGGCTTCATTGATTTCGAAAAAAGACTTGATTGGACATTCAGGATGGCTAGGCATGAGGGCAAGAGACAAACTGTAGAGGGGCCGACTCAGTCTTGGAAAAAACTTCCTTTGGACAATAGCACGAAAAAGGATGAGACTCAGGCAGCATGGCATTAACATAAGTTTACGTGGCAGGAGGCAATGAAAAATCTCCATATGTTTGGAAGAATAACCAAGTGAAGAAGGACACAAATCTATGTAGCGAGAACAACTTCCTAAGGTTGTATTAAATCCCAGAGTTTGACGAACAAACAGACATATGTGCTTTATCCAAGGGTGACTCATTATGATGCCAATAAAAAGAAAATACTTTTCCCTTCCTCGTTTTGTGGTATATTTGATTTTTTTTGTCTTTTTCAATAATTTTGGAAAAAGAATAAAATAATTCTACGTTACAAAGGAGGGATGAGTGTTGCAAACATACAAGTTCAAGGCGCAAGGAAAAGACTAGTGTTCAAAGTAAGGACACTCGGGAAAAATCCTCCAGGGCCCAAAGGTGTCAAGACGCAGAGGCAAAGTGCTACAGGGCTTGCCTATAAGGCATGCTTTAGATGGTTCAATTGAGAGCAACATGGAGCCGGCATTAGACCAAAGACGCAGGTATGAAAACTTGGTTAACAGAACACACAATGGTAATGTCCTTCGATGTAAGTTTAACTAGCCCAAAGAAGGTAAGATCAATGATTTTTCATATTTAGAGAGTCTAAAAAACATAAAAGGAGACTCCACCGGGGTACCTTTTTCGAAGGTAGTCTAGTTGGTTCGAAAAAGGGGTAAACTAGCACCAACACGACGTTTATTCAAAACCATTTTAACGAGTGTGATAAAGACAAGATCACTTAGGCATTTTTTCATTTTTAAGGAGTCTGAAAAAATCTTAACTATGGACTCCATCAGGAATGTTCTTCTGGACCATTTTAACGAGTGTGAAAGAATAAGGTCACTCGAAGATCTTTTCAATTTTAGGGAGTTTGAAAAGTGCTTAACTATGGACTTCGTGGGGGTTCCTTTTTCGTACATTTAGTCCCTCAGGCCCGAAAAAGGGTTAAAATGATACCCGAGGGTACTATTCTATAGAAATGGAGTTCCTTAGAGTATACCTTTGTTTGTATAGTTGACCGTCCAGACCGAAAAAGGGGTAAACTACTGTCGGACATACATGACTTCAAATTTCAATTTAACGAACGTGAAAGGCCACAAGATCGCTCGACAATCTTTTCATGTTTAGAGGGTCTGAAAAGGGCTTAAAAGAATATCCGTTGGGGGCTACGACTCAAGTATGAAACTAGTTCAGGTAGAGCCCGTTGTTAGGCTCAGACCAAGAGTCTCTTCGATAGTCAACTTGGGAAGTCTCCCAAAAGGGAAGAAAACACAAACCATGGTGTAAGTCCTCCTGTGGTATAGAAACTGTAGTCATGGCTTCCAAGATATCCTCATCTGAAGGAAATTCAAACTCCAAGAAATCACGCAAACGAGGGTCGATAGTCCCAAAGGGTGAAGTAAAATGACGATACTCCATATGACGATGGAGGTTCTGGCTAGGACTGGCAGAGTCTATCAGCGAAGAATCACAAGCATGAGGGCTTGAGGATATACAAACAATGATATCAGACTCAGAAGGATACTCAAGCCCACTTGGACTAAGAGGGGGAGACAAGGGCTCCCATTCCCCCATTGGATAAACCAATGTATCAATTGCTGAGACTAAGTCAAGGGAAGGCCAACATGATTTCATAGGTTCCTTCTCAGAAGAAATTGAACATCGAGGATAAGAGGCCACATAATTAACCCATGGCAGGGTAGATTCTATACGAACGCTAGGAACATATAAAGGGGTAGTATGAAATAATGTCGAATTAGGATGGTTATTATCACATGCTAGTTGGTCGATAGTGACAATGCTTCCATTGTGAAGGAAATACATCACCCGGAAGAGCGTAGACACCACAACATTCATAGCATATACATAATCACGCCCGATAAGCATATTGAAATCTAACGGGCCTTGCACCACTATAACATCAACAAGGACAATCTTCCCACCTAAAGATATAGGTAACTGAGGAAGAATCCCCAAATATTCACTAGGACATCTGTCAAAATCCAATAGCTCATGTGAAGCAGACATAAGCTTGGGACATCCCAAGACTTTCCAAACCGAGGAGGATAAAATACTTGAGAAGCTCTTTCATCCACAATACATCGATAAATGTTTGATGAATTAACTTCAACCCTTATTTGAAAAGGTGAAGAAGAAGGAAGTCGAGGCTCAACAAGATCATTCCAATCAAAGGAAACCATCCTAAGGCTTGGAGGGGGCATGCTCAGAATGAGTGGAATGCCCCCTTGTTCTGAAAGTACTGAACTGAAAACGCTAAAAACATAGTCGATAGACACTTCACTCCCCAAGAGAGGAGTAGGATCATCCGATGACTGCATCGACATGACCACTTTTGCAACCAATGGATGAATAGGCTATGGGACTACATGGTCTAAAGGCACATCATCCCCCAAAAGAGGAGTGGGATTAGCCGATGACTGCATTGTCATGACCAATTTCTCAACCAATGGCTAAATAGGCTGAGAGACTACAAGGTCTAAAGTCACCTCACCCCTCAAAAGAGGAGTGGGATCAGCCGTTGACTGTATTGGCATGACCACTTTCTCAACCAATGGATGAATAGGCTGAGAGACTACAATATCTAAAGGCACCTCACCCCTAAAAAGAGGAGTGGGATCATCCGATGACTGCATCAACATGAACACTTTCTCAACCAATGTTTGAATAGATGACGAGGAAACCTCAGAAGACTCAGAATCATAAGAGACTGTAGACAGGGACCACAATCTTTGTACCTCTGGAATGCCAGAGCATAAATGAGTAAGGTGATCTCCCTTGCAAATCTTACAAGGGAACTTAGTCTTACGTCCTATCCGTCTAGGTTTCCCAATAGAATCAATTCCCCTAGCATGATTGGCAATGGTTGGTTTCACATCTCCAACATGACTTGTAGAGGTTGGTGATGGGTTGATAACATGACTCGCAGAGGCTATAGACCTATTGCTAGTATGACTAGAAGAGACTGGACTTTTCCCCCCAGCATGACTTGCAGAGGGTGGGTGATTTCCCCCAGCATAAATTGCAGAGGATGGGTGCTGGTCTTTAGCGTGACTTGCAGAGGTTGTTGACCAATATCCAACATGACTCGTAGAGGTTGGTGGTTTCTTCTTCCTATTCTTCCTCTTTCTATTTCGTTTAGATTTTCGATTACTAGTAACTATACTTTCACCAGAGGCGGGAGAAGGAGGAGGAGAAGAATTTGCTGACAAAGAAACATCAACAGGGTGCCCATGGCATGAAGTGATTAACTGAGAAGCGTCAAGAGCATTTGGGACATTTGGAATGGTACCCAACCAAACTGGTAATCCCACATTCAACCCAGGAATGTACAAAGTGGCCATCAAAGGGACACCAATGTTTCCGAAGAAGGGAAAAGCACAAGAATCCCCTTGTGAAGGGGCTCCTTGGTTGGTATCGTCGAGAACTTTAGCCATGAATATCTTATGCATAGGTTCTCCCCTTGCGAGATCGTTCAAATTTGTAAAAGTCTGACACACTGACTCTAAAGAATCAGTGGTATTAAAACAACGCCTATAAAAAGGTGGCTCCACGTTTCTAAGTGAAAGACCAAAAAGTCCTCATGATTGGCTGAGTGGGTGGTCTACCACCCTAGGTCAGAGACCCAAAGCCATGACTGACTAACTCACTATGGAAAACTAGGGAGAACAGAGCACACGCTAAAAGTTCCTAAAGGAAAATCAAGCAAACGACTAACTAGTTGGAAGAACAGCTACACCAACCAACACTAGAGAAACTTACCGGTGCAAGTGAAACTCGAAAATGGAAGCACCCTCCGGGTATACTCTGCAAAGGGTGGCCCGATGTATGTCCTAGGTACTGTGGTATATCCCCACAGTCACCTATGTATATCACTAGAAATATAGGCAACTAGGTTGTCAGTGTGCGAACAGTCACCAGGCGGGTACAATCGACAGTCGGGTAGACCACAATGAGCAGGGTATCAAGCCCGAAAACTACCAAGGGTATTGAAAGCAAGTGGTCTGAAAGAAAACTGAGGACCTCGAATGGATTCGAGATCCACAAAGCTCTGTGACAAATGCAATCAATGGAATCCCAAGACAAGCCCTATATATGTGTTCTCTGTTGGGGCTCATAAATGTCCTATTCTCATCCACCTTTCCCTTCATCATTCTCCACATTTCATCGCCCCATTAACCTTTCACGATATCATTTCCATAAATATACTTGGGTTTCACCTTATTGTTCTCCACTTTATTCATTTTAGTATTWAAARGGAATTTGTGATTAAATGTTAGAAAATYRACATGTTTTCATATATATCTCAAATATGTGTGAGCTTTGTAATGTGTAGGAATATGTGAAGGATTAATTCAAAGGAATTCTCGAATACTTCCTCCACCATTTCAATATTTGAGGAGATAATTCAAGCCCATTCCAAGGAGAAGTTCATGGAGATTTGGTTGGAATATCTTATCCAAGATATATGAGAGATATGTGTGAGGATTTAAAGGGATTATATT
>ML788652.1:484005-504748 GCA_009831015.1 Picea engelmannii
CTTATCCAAGATATATGAGAGATATGTGTGAGGATTTAAAGGGATTATATTTTGTAATAATGGAAAATAGGTTGAGAGAATAGTGGATCTGTAATAATGAGATGGTTATCTTATCTTCAAGGATCTCATGTATAAAAGAGAGTTCTCTCTCTTCATGAGGACAAAATTAGATTATTCAAGTAGAGGAGGAATTAGATTATTCAATTAGGAGCAATTATAATTCAATCAGTTGCAAGTAGAGAATTAGAGTAGTCATTAGGATTCGAAAGAGAAAGGGATTCTTAGCTTTGATTCATGGTTTTGGTTTTCATGCTTTCATTATTATATTATGAAGATTGATTTGGTTATTTTAATATAAGATTGCTTCATTAGAGTGAGCTCACATATATTGTTATGTCGTCTTGTTGCTCTTCACATATTGTTTTTCCCTTATGCAATTTCCTGCTTTCTTAGTTAGTATTACGATGCTTTCCTAGATTAATTTCATTTCAGCAATTTAGATTAGATTACTTCCACTTCAATCCTGCATATATAGTGCGTGTGCTTCGTAAGACTACGAACCTCAGATTGAAAAATTAAATGGTTGGGAAAATACTACAACTGAATTAAAACAACAATATTTCCGCCTAACATTCTCCACTATGATTGGTCCGGATTTGGAAGGGTTATCTCCGCTACCTTTCCGCACGGGACCTCGTGTTTATCCCCTGTTTTAGAGGGGGGTCCCAGATAACTTTCACGATACTGGACTTCTACACTCCTTAGCACAGACTCAGATATTTTTTTTATAGCATTGAAGAGTTTCCTCTCCAACCTAAATCAAGGCTCTAGCCTAATCTAGTTGATGGACCCTACAAACATAAATTCTAGTAAAGAGTCCAAACCTAGGCTAAGCTGCTATGACAAAAACCCAAAAAACCTCAGAGGTATAAATCTTGACAAAGGAAAGGATGATTGCCTCACCTTAAACAAAATTTTTCTCCACAGGCACGCTGTTGACAGTTCAACAACAAGCGTGTGCACGCGAGCTGTCTAAAGTCAGGGCGCGTGTACACGCATGCATACCTTATACAGGCTGCATGTACTTATGAAACTCTAAAAAATGAAAGGACAATCAATCAAGCCCAGGCAAAGACTACTGGTACTAAGAACCATAATCTCTTAAAGACTCAGACACTTACATTGACAGAAAAAAGAAAACAATCCAAGGAAAACTTCATAGAACAAACCAATCTGAGGTGAAACCTAAGCTATAGACTGCAAACAACAAAGACTTAGAATGAGTTCTAGAAAACCCTTGAGAAGGATTATTTCTGACAGGGGATATGATGACTGCCTCTCTAGAAGAAATTTTCTGGAATGATACACGCGGTTGACACTTCCTCATCTAGCGTGTAGACGCAGGCTGTGGGAAGGTAGGGCGTGGGTACAAACGTTTAGACCTTATACAGGCCCCGTGTACCTCTGTGGGTCTCGAAAAAAGATGCAGTCAAGAAAATAGACATAGATAACTGGTATGGAATACCAGAATCTCTGTCAGCTCAAACTTTTGTAGAAACTTTAAAAACAAGAAATGAAACCAGTTCTTAAAAATACCCACGAAAAAACATTCCCAGAAACCCTAGAGATTCCCAACTATGATCGCCAATTCTGTTGTGGGTGGGAAATTCCTCCTACGGACTAGCACTAAGGGTTTTATCATGCATGCATAAATGACCTAAAGATTCTTACTTTTTACCATCATCCCATGCCTAGACCCCCATTACTCATATGTAAATACAAGGCTCAAGAGATTAAGTTGACATACCTTATTCTTCGTGTTTGATGTCGATCCCTTTTCGTGCTTGGTCGTTCTTTGACTGCAACTCTCCTCCCAATTATGACCTGCATTCACTAAATACAAACAAAGAACTCCAAATGCATTTGATCTATGAACTAATGGGTTAGATATTTAATCAATCATACAATCAATATTGCAATAATGACAATCTCGTATGGCGGGACAGGAAAAAAAACTCTTTTATTAACTTCACAATGATACCTTACAATGATAAAGTCGGCTACTGCTCCTCGATCCTGGTCTTGGGATCTTCTTCCACTGTCTTCCAACTTCTTTTCTCTATACTTGTCTTTGCACAAGGATGGCTAAAGGTTGGGACAAATGGAATGCTCAATCGGGTATAGTTTCTTTACTATGATTCTCCTCCTTTCAAATGGGACCCCTAACCCTTCTTTTATAGGCTAGAAGAAGCTAGGTATTTGGTCGAGTGACCGACCATGCATGGCCGAAAGGTTTAGTTAACTTAGCCAAAGCTATGTGTTCCATCATCAAGTTTCCTTTTTCCGTTCTTTTGTAGGTACACGCAGGCTATCTTGGGTCAACTAGCATGTACACGCGTGCAGTAATGGAGCAGGGCACGTGGGTCTTTATAAAAGGGGTTTTTAAGAAGAGTTGTTCAACAATGTTTTGGAAAAGAAGGAATTTGAGATGGCCTGATGCCAGGTAAGCATGTCTGGTGAAAATTAGGGTTATAACACTAGCTGCAGCAGCTGCACCAACAACTCTCCTCCAAACCTTCTTACAAGACTGGAACTGCACTGTGCAGAACTGGCTCTCTGCAACTGCTAAGATGTGTCAAATGAGAGACTGGCACCCTGTATTTATAGTGGTTCTGGCAGACTTACTGGTGCTGACTTCTCCTTCTGGGTACCTGTCTGTTCAGTATATATTAATTCTTTTGGCCAACTTCTTCTCTTGGAGGCTAATAACCTAATATAAATTATCTTCTTGAGCCGACAAGTTTCTAGGGTTATTAGCCAACTCATTAGGGTTTCTCTTGCTTCCCGGAGTCTTCTATTCTCATCATGTTTACACATGGAGGTAAATACCTCCCGCAACTTCCATAATATCAACACTTCTCAAGTCTAGTGGGAGGCTGCAAATTTTGCCGAAAATAGATGAGGTCGTTGTGCCAACTGCATTCTTCCAATTTTGAGATGATTTGCAAGTTGTTGCTAGGAATATCAGATTGTTGATTTATAGAGTTAGTACTCATGAAATTTACTCCTAGTGCCTTACAATTGGATTCATCTAGCAATCTAGATAAACCTTGACCTTTTACCATGTTGGTGGGTTTCACCTCAAGATGAAACTCCAAAATCTTAGCAATCCACTTACTTATTTTCCCATTTATATTAGGCCAAATCTAAATTTCTTTCGCAGATCTTGAAGGAACATAAGCAATGATATTTTAGTGAAGAACATATACCCTAAAGGATTTTAGAGATTTGACTAAAGCATAAGCTTGTTTCTCCATGATGTCATATATGCATTCATCATCTCTCAAGGCCCTACTAAAAAAATAGATAGGTTTCTCCATTCCATCTGAATTCTTCTAAAGAAGGACAACAACTAGTGTATCATTTGAGGAAAAGGAAAAAACAAATTTCCTCTGAGTAGTGAGGATTAATCAAAAGAGGAGTATCAACCAATGCTTGTTTTATCTGCTCAAAATAACTCCTAGATTTTAGTGTTCATTTTACTTTGTTACCTTTTCTCAACATGGCAACGATGAATTTCACTAACTCAACAAAGTTAGATATAAATCTCCTCAAATTTTTTATATTACCTAAGAAGGACTGAATTTATTTCTTGGACCTTGGGAGAGAAAGAGTTTCGATAGCCTCTACTCTATTTGGGTCAATTTTTACCCCTTCATCTAAGAAAAAATGTCTTGGCAGCTTACCTTCCTTCATGGAAAAAAGAGACTTCCTGGGATTAAGGGACAACCAATACTTTATGCACTTCATAAACACCTTCTCTAAATGATGGTAATGCTCTTGATCAGACTTGTTAAACACTGTGATATCATCTAAATAGATAACCACAATCTTGTCTTTCTCTCCAATAATTGCTATGTCCATTGAACGTTGGAAAGTTTCCCCTGCATTCATGAGACCAAATGGCATCTTGGAATACATGAATGTACCCCAAGGAGTGGTAAATGCTATCTTTTCTATGTCTTATGGTAACACAAAAATCTGATTGTAGCCTGAAAACCCATCAATCATTGAAATCATTATTGATTATGTCACCCTTCGCAAGATATGTACCATTTTTGGTAAGGGGCAGTTGTCTTTTCTGGGACACCTATTTAAGTTCCTCAAGTCAACACAAATCCTGATCTCATAATTCTTCTTTCTGACAGGGACCAAATTATCTATCTAATTAGAATACCTCAAATGTATAATGATCTGGGCATCAAGCAATTTTTTAACCTCTTTTTCCATAATGGGAAATAACATAGGGGTAATCTTCCTAAGTTTCTTTCTGAAAGGTTTGGTGTCATATTTCAAAGGTATTATATGCTTAATGATGCTAGTATCATAATTTTCTACTTCTATGCAAAAGCATCATAAAATTCTTTCAATAGTTTAATATATTCAGCCCTTTGATTTTTTGCAAGCTACTGGAAAATTTAACATATTTGGGTTCCTCTTCAGTTCCTGGATTACATTCTATTAGATATGAATTTTTCTTAGAACCACTCACCTTCAAAGAAACACCATTGTTATCAAACAATCTCTCCAAGGGAACCGGTCCTTTAGAAATGTGATTGCTAGGAAACTGAACAAGTTTGTGATCTACAATCTTGTTTAGAAATTTATCAGGATGCATATTTTTATTATCATCTGAATCCTAGTTAATATGAAGAGCACAAAATTCATCTATTGTTTTAAAAAACCTCTCTAGTTCTTGGTCATCTTAAAAAACCTTCCAATTCTTGACATTATCAGGTATAGTAGGTCTGTATTTCACCTCAACATTATACTTAGGCTTTGGAGGTAGTGGGACTTTAAAATTACTGGCAGAAACAACTAAGGAATCAACCAATGTATTAGCCTCTCCTGAAACAAAAGATATGTTGAAGGCTGTGAAGAAATTATCAATGAGGTCCCAAACCTCATTCCTATAAGCTTTCAGTATAGGATGCATTTTTTGATAGATTTTTTTGACTTGATGAACAATCAACTTTGCATCTCCAAAAACTGACAGTTCTTCAATTTTCATGTCCTTTACAACTCTAAGCCCCAAAACTAAGGCTTCATATTTTGCAATATTGCTTGTTGTTTCAAATTCAAGTTTGAAGGACAAGGTTGTGACATCTTGAGAGGGAGAAATGAACACTACTCCAACACCAACACTATCCTTGGAAGATTCACCATCAAAATACATCTTCCATGTTTGAACACCATGTCTAGTTGTTTCATGTTGTTGGTGACATTTTTTTTATTTCTAATAGTGACTGAGGAAAATCAGTAAGATGAATAATAATAGATCCTAAATCAATATCAACAACATAGATGGTATGGTTTGTTGGGTTTCTCTCATCACTTATGATATATGCTAACTGAGGTTCTCTATATAGTCTTTTGTGTTCACCCCCAAAGACTGGTATGGTAGCATAAGAAAGATCCATTTGTAGAGTCCCCCCTAACCTCTTGATCCATTAACTAGACAAAAACATCCCAAATTTGGGAGGAAAATCTACAACTACAATATCCATGACTTTGTTTTTTACAGGTAGTTGAAAAAGAGTGACAACTAGATCTTTAATAACTCCAAGAAATTTCACTTTTATTGAGTCAAAAGAATACAAATCATGATATGCTTTAGTAATTTCCAGACCTAATTCATCCATGACAGCCTTAGGAATCAAGTTGTGAGATGCACTTGAATCCATAAGACAATTGTGCAATATTTTTTCATGCACATTCAAAGAAGTGTAAAAGGAGGGAGAGGAGTCATCTCTATCCTCTACTAGTGGTCCCAATATAATTGCAGGTTTTTCATCCTTCAAGTTAATTGAGTTTGTTGAAGGGGAATAAGATTCAGTGTGCAACATTTTTTAGATATATTTCTTAAAATCTTCATTTTTCATCAATTCTAGGAGTTGGACATGAATTTTGATTTTCTGGATTTCATTCTCAAAATTCAAATAGGATTGGGTTTTTTGAATTTACTTTGTTTCTTGAATAGGAGCCTTGATAATGAGATGTTTTTTTTGTTCTTCTGTTTCTTTATTTGGTGCAACCACTTCCTTGGGAGGAGTCTCTTATTTTTTAGTTTGAGTAGATGTACTTGGTTTTCCCTCCTTTTGTTTTGACCTCAAATTATACTTGTTTTGATATTCTTTGACTTTTTCTCATTTACTTAACTCATTCAACTGATTTCACATCAAAGACTCTTCATAATCAGTTTGGTTTAAATGAGGGGAAGCAATTGTATCCATTAAAAAATGAATTTCTTGGTCTGCTTCCTCATTATTTCCTTCTTCATCATCAACCAAATTTTTCTATAGAGGATTTTGAACCTTCTGATCCTCTCTATTTCTTTGATCTCTCTACATAATTTGAGGTTTATTATTCGACCTTTTGAAATTATTTCTCTTTCCAAAATCTTGCGTATTTCTATTTGTTTGTCTCCCTTCAAGTTTTAATCTTTCCATTTCTACAGATAATGACTTAACCAACTTAGTCAATTCATCAACTTGGGGATTAATTCATGAAGAATCTAAAGATGATGCTTCTTATTTAGTTTTTTTTCTTTCTTTGTCATATTTTCCCCTCATCTTATATGCTACCAATATATTTGATTCAACCTCTAGTGAAGCATCTTTCATATGGGCCAATGTTGTAGACCTTCTTTCTCTAAAAAAAAAAATAATTTCTGGGTCAAAAGAACTTGCATAAATTATTTTAGCAGATGTTTCAATGGGTTTAATATTAGTATGAATTTTGTTGTACATCTTGTTAAATATCTTTGAAAAATATTACACTGATCCGCCCTCTTTCCTTTTAACATCCCCAAATGTTGAAATGTAATATAAGAAGTCTTTTTTTCACCCTGTTGGCAACACAATATAATTGTTAATTTTTCATGTCAATTAAACGATCTATCTAGCTGCCTAACTAGGGTCATTAATTTTTATCACTCTTCATGAGTAATTTCCGAAACGACAGTTTCAAGTTGTCTCTTTTCTCTATCGACTATTTATGCTTTGTTTTCATGACTGAAAGAATGAAAACTTCCAACTGTGATTATCTTTCTGTTTTGAAGTATCATTAAAGACAAATTGTTCATATAGTTTATTAATGGAGTTTTGGTTCCTTGCCATGAAGATGTTACTTTCTTTGTTTTGATCCTTTCAATTCTAAGCATGTTTAAGAGATTAATGGTTATATAAACAAAGGACCTCCACGATTTGATTTTGGTATGGTTTTGTTCGATTCATTGGCTATAAGTTTCTTTTGTTTAATGCTTTTGATTTTCGATTTTCAAACCTTGTAATAGAACCCATGATGCAAGCACTTATGTTCACTTTTAATGATTTGGTCCTAGCTCGTACTAAATGTAAAGGTGGCGATACGATTTGCAGTTGATCATCATTTCTAAGACTGCTCTTGGGCTTCACAAACCTTCTTCGCATGCTTCCAATTAATCACCCATCTAATCGTTATGGGTTTATGTTCATACACCGTTCATTGTTGGAATTTCTCGGGTTCGGGTTATGGCTCTGGACTGTCTCGCAAACCCTCTTTGTGTGCTGTGTATGATTCGTTACCCTTTCATCCATTATGGATCCTTTTGTGAGAGTTGAAACAAACAACATCCAAACTATGCTCTTATATGATGATGCTAGAGAATATTTGGAGAGAAGTGGCTGGCTCATTTTCATTAGGAAGTTTCAGGGTTTCAATTTACAAGTTGCCCAGGAATTCACTTTCTCCTTTGACAGGTGTAGAGCGAAGGTAGGTGATATACAACTTGAGGTTATTGGGGATTTCCTGAGTCGAGCTACATGGCTACCTGCAAGCAGTCAAAAGTGGTTTAAAAATTCAAAAGTGGAGGAAGTTCCCTGGAGCCTGTTGTTTACATTTCAGAAAATTAAGGAGTGCAAAAAAGGTATGCCCATTTCCTCCTTGAAAGCTCGGTGGCACGATTTACTTGCTGTGTTAAAACAATTTTTTACCTGTGAGGGACGTTTCAGACTGGTGTTTTTGTACCATATGCGTTTGCTCATGGTTTTTATGGGTTTCCCCTTGAACATGTCGTATTACTTACTGAGGAGTATCTATAAAATGGGTAAAAAATATAGGAAGCAATGAGATGACTCTATCCTATTCCATCACAGTCTAATTAAAATCTTACTTGTGCACCAGTTAGAATTGCAGAGTGATAGTTGGGATTCATTTGTAGCAAGAAATGGTTTCTCTAATCTAGATGTTGATGAGGTCGATAAGCTAGTGGTTGAAGAAAACCTAACCTACCCTACAACACGCCTCTCGCCCGTCCAGCCATGTGTCTTAGCCTCCTACAGTAAACCCTTGATCAACCCAAAGGATATTCAACTGGTCTGCGAACAGGTTATACATCCTAATGACCGTGTTAAAAAGAAACCTACAAGGAAAGCATCTAAAGGCAGTGTTGATATAAACTTTAAGAACAAAAGGGTTGGTAGATTGATATCCACGAGTCTTCGTAATAAGTCAAATTCTCATACAAACGCAATCAGCACGATCGAGGTTAATGAAAGTTCTGATTCTGAAATCGACAAATTCCTCACAGAGGAAGACCCTTCGTCATTCGAGCCATACCGTGATCGGCCCTATAACTTCGTTGACAATTTACCTCCCTGCCTAAAAAAACAACCTAGAGTTTCCTAGTGTCAAGTTATGCAATGGATCTACTATCCGTATGGAAGGCGCTCCAGTCCACAATCTTGTTTTTTGTGATGCAACCTCCACATAATCAATGTGTGAGGTCTGTCTATCATGGATTGACATATATTATACTGATATCCCAATTTTACAGTCTCGGGTTAAGGCTTTAAAAGGTCAGATCGATGTTTTAAAAAGAGAAAACCACAGACTTGAATTTGTCATCCAAGGAAAATAAAAATGTATGAAGAGTACATGTCATGTGATATTCAAAAACATTAAGGCAACAACAACCATTGTAAATTCCAAGGTTTCCTGATATGTTTTGATTTCATGGTGAAAGGTATAATCTCTTAAATTAGTATCATGTTTGTTTTCATTCTTGAATTAGACTGTCTTGTTTGTTAAATAAACCATGTTTGGTTATTAGATTAGTTTGTTTTATACATTAAATAAAATGAGGTTTCATTTACTAAGATAACTAGCTACAGAATCACAAGATTCTATAGCCAGTTATGTTAATTTGAATTGTGTAAATTAATGGTTAGAAATGTATATGAAATATTTCTATTTTCCTTTTCTTTCAGGATATTCAGGGATCCATTATTTCAAGATTGATCTAAGGCATCCTTGAGACCTTACAGTCATATCTTTAATGCATTTTGTATGAACATAAATGAACTGTTGTTAGTTTTGGAAGATTAGGTAGGATCAGGGTGGTTGCATCCCCCTTTATTTTTGAAATAAATATTTGATCTCAGGAAAAGAAACAGTTATCTTTTCTGAGGTCTTTATAAACTCATCATTTTGTACTCAGAGACATCCTAGCCTGGGGCTGGTTGTGAACGATTTATATTCGAGTTTGGACTTAACAAATATTTACTTTATGCTTTAGCCATCTGTGAATTTTGTTATTGTCTATATTTCGTTTATCTTGTTGATTGGGTGAATGATGATAGCTTTGGTCTTCTCAGTTTATTTGGTTGTCGAGATAATATATCCTTTATAGTTCACGGTTTTATGCTTCATTTTTATAAAAGTAATTGATTACCCAATTCATAGTATGAGGTTTACCTCAAACATGTCAATTGAGTAAATGCAAGCTGTAACTGTAGGATTTACCTTATGCGTTATTGCTAGCAGTCTATCATGTCACTGTAATCATTTTGCATTCTACTTTTTATCAACAAAATACATCAGTCAAAACACAGTTTAACGGTTGTCCCAAAACAATGTGAAGACCCACAACAAATTTCTCTCTTGGATGGATTGATGTATGATTTACTCTAACAGTTGGATGCATCCTCTTTGAAGTGATTGATAGGTTAGTCCATTCTTATTTTTATTATTGCTTGTTTGTAATCTAAATCATTATATGTAAGAATTCTTACCGTTGTAGTTTTATATTTGATCGTAGAGGTGTATGCAGATTAAATGATATAAAACAAAACAAAAACAGTTAGTGCATTCTGTTTTCTGTTTTTATTTCTATCAAAAGAACCATAATACATTCGATTTTTATGAGTTCAGATCAAAACTCATTGTCTTTATATTTTGTATATATAAATTAGATAAAAAAAACCTAGCATATAAATATCGTTTAAACTGTATATATATTTAGATGTACATATATACATTAGTGATTAGTGAATTATTTCGTTTCTTTTATTTATTTTCCCGTTTCCTTTAGGACCTTAGATTGGCCAATGGAGCCATAAAACCCGTTAGAGTGAGTCAATTCAAACGACTTGGGTTAATTAGACAACCCTGGACCAAACTCGCTCTTCCAATTGACGAACGATCAATTTTACTTGTCAACAAATAGTGCTAGAAGGAGGGCTTGAGCACTATTGATGGCACGTGGAGGTCGCAAGACTCCTCCCCCACACACCCGCTCACCTATAGTGACAAGAAGTCATTCTGACGACAACATTGTCTCTCAAACAACAACTACATCAAACGACAATCCACAAATATATGTTGAACCAGTAACACCAAACCCCACAGGGTCCAACGTTCAAGAAATTGTTCATCAGTCACTCCTAAGAACACACGGTGCTTTGGCCCGTATCAGACAACCAGGTCAGCCATTGAACCAACCATTAGACTTCTCTGATATTAGGGAGCATCTTGAAGGCACTGGTCTTACACTAAACACTACTGATCCAGATCATATCCCCACTCCTGTAGCAGGAGGATCTGCTATTCTATTATCACCACCCCCTTCATCTCCTTCTTCTTTAGGAGAAGAGTCATCCGAAGAAGGCAACTCTTCATCTCAACCTTCGACACCACCTACACCTATGGAAAATCCAAATAATCCTACCAGGCCCTGGCTCGATCAATATGCAGTAGCCATACCTGGACCCCAACATCCTTTGCCTAAACATGCAGAGAAATGGCTCCCTAAATTCGATCCAGACTCGAAGCAGATCGCTGAGAATCATATTAAAAAATTCATGCTAGCCATTAGACTCCGAAGCGTAGAACACGAAGACGTAGTGTGTAGAATTTTTCCATATACATTTGAGGGCAATGCCTCTACCTGGTATTTTTCCGAACAACCCCACACCATTGCATCTTGGGAAAGATTCGAATCACGTTTCCTTGAGAAATTTGGAGACGACAAATCTCCTAAAGTCCTAGTCATGGAACTCTCTAGTTTGAATATGAACCCCAAGGAAAAAATAAAAGACTTTAATCAAAGGTTCCTAACATTAAAGAATCGAATCCCCACAGATTCAATGCCTGCTGAAAATCTTATCGTCACATACTACACGAAAGCTCTACACCAAAACATTGCAATCTGGGTTAAAAGGTCTAAGAAAGAAACCTTATTAGAAGCCTTCTAGGAGGTGAGTCAAATCGAGAAAGATATTCTCAGCCTAAAAGACAATATCTCTAACGAAGAAGAAACTACCTCATCCTCCAAGAAGAAAATCAAAATTCTTCCTAGACCCCCCCAAAACAAAACTCAATCAGATGGTTCTGATTTCAAAAAATTACAAAAGGTTGTTCATAAATTTTCAAATCAAGTAATATATTTGAGAAGGTCAGCTGAAGAAGCTTATTCAAGAAAAGGGCCTTACAAACCCCCTTTTAGAAAGCCTTTTCTCACAAACCGGCCTAACTCTAATTCTGAAGGCCTAAACCTAGAAAGTTTACAGTTTTCTATCCAGACAATTATGGAAGCACATGATAACTTAGTTCCTCTTGAGATTCCTGAAGACGTGGTTGAACAAGAATTAGTAGAAGAGGACGAACCCTCTCCAAACATTTTTGGGCATTTTTCAGACAACATCTTTCAAGCTAATTTTGAAACAATGCATCCTTACAATACCAGGAGTAAAACAATGAATAAATCTTCTTCTGAGATTTACATTAATGCACCTCAAAAACAACCTAGACCAATTGAAGCGAAACATAATTCAACAGCTCCAAGTTTAGAGTATGATTTGATAGAGGATCTAAAAAAACTTAGAGCTAATATTTCTATGTATGAATTGTTGAAATTTCCTTTTCTATTGCAAAAGATGTTGTAGAACATTGCAGAAAACAACAAAAACAACAGTTTGAACAACAACAAAGTTGCAGAAAATGGGCTCCAAAACAACCCAAAAAGTTTCCGCTAAAACAACACTAGAGCCCGCTGATAAATGAGACCTTGTTGTAAAAAGCGTGACAAATGTAGATAAAATAGTTCCAGGGGATGCAACTAAAAAACAACAAACTTCTGCTGTTAATACTTGGAGAAATGTCCCACCCTTTTTATTGAATTTTGAAATTTTCAATAGGAATGTACATAATTGTATGGTAGATTTAAGTGCATCGTCAAACGTAATGCCTTGGTCTGTCTGTCAAAAGATCAATGCTGAAGTTCAACCTTCCAATCTTAAGATTATTCAGCTTGACCGGACCAATGTTAAAGTAATAGGTGAATTAAAAGATGTACTTATCAGATTGTCATCTAATCCTAAAGTCCATCAGATCATTGATATTATTGTCATTGATATCCCTGAAGTATATGACATGTTTTTAAGTAGAGATTGGTCTGAACAACTACATGGTTATTTTGCGACAGATTGGTCTCATTTGTGGCTACCCGAGAATGGAAAGCCTAACAAAATCAAGGTCAATCATGAGAGTTATCTTAAGCTTACGGTAACCGATTTAAATGACCCTAATGAACCATTTACTGCTTCTACCAATTCACCTGAAGCACAGGGAATGAACACTTTTTTCGACAATTTCATCGCTGAAACTTCCACCATTACTGATCCTGAACAATAGTCCGAAATTATGACATGCACACAGTCAACAACCCTCTCTCATAGGTCACATGCACTTGATGAAAATCATATCTGGTCTCTTTACTTCGATGGATCTAAATCTAAGGAAGGAGCCGATGTAGGATGTGTGATCATTGATCCATAAGGTAACAAAACTTTGATTGCTTGTTGTTTAGAATTTGAATGCACAAACAATACGGCTGAATACGAGGCACTCCTGCAAGGACTCAGAAAAACACTAGATTTGAAGATTCAAAATTTAACAGTCTTCGGTGATTCGGAAATTGTCGTTAGACAAATAAAAAATTCTATTCACTGTTTATGTCCACACCTGAAAAGCTATCAAACTGAGGTATGGAATTTAATGAACAATTTTTCTGCATTTAACATTAATTCTATTCCAAGATTGAACAATTTTGATGCTGATTTGTTAGCTAATGTCGCCTCTAAACCTTTCCCTGTAGAAGGCCTTTTTCCAAATGCATTTTCCGTCGAGTTGTTGTTCAAGCCATCCGTCTCGGACAACATCACGAATTGGAGAGTCTTCGATGATGATCAACAAATCATTAGTTTTTTGCACATGGAAGAGACTTTCCAAGGTGCGGTTATTGATGAAGGTACCCACGACGAAAACCTTCACGATTTTATGGTAATACCAGATCCAAGATCTCTGGAGTCAACATCAGATATGGTAAATTCTATCTCGAAATCTGTGGTAAGATTAGAAAATTTTTATGATCTGCACGATAAATTCAAAAAATCAGTGAACTGTAAAATGAATAGTTCTTCCTTGACACATGAAAAAGTAAATTTAGGAACTAAAGATAACCCACAATGCATAAATTTGGGGATGGGGTGTTCTGAGCAAGAAAACACAACATTTATTAAGTTGTTTAAAGACTTTAATATGTCTTTTCTTGGACATACGCCGATCTAAAAACCTTTGATCCTAACATCATACAACACACTATTCCCATCAAAACCCAAACCCAACCTTTTCAACAGATGTTAAGAAAGATGCATCCAAAACTTGAACTGACAGTCAAGAAAGAACTAAACAAACTCTTGAATGCTAAGATAATCTTCCCGGTAAGACATACTCAGTGGGTCTCTAATCTTGTCCCTATAAGGAAGAAGAGTGGTGAAATCCGACTATGTGTCGATTTCCAAAATCTAAATCGAGCATCCGATAAAGACAACTACCCTGTGCCTCCCATGAAGCAAATCCTCCAACAAGTATACAGTTCTGAAAGATTATCATTGCTAGATGGTTTTTCAGGGTATAACCAAGTCCTCATGTCTCCCCCAGACCAGCTGAAGACTACTTTCCATACTCCATGGGGTACTTATGCTTATAGAAAGAAGCCCTTTGGGCTCATCAATGGCGGTGCCACTTTTCAGAGAGTGATGGATGTAACACCCCCATTCCCCCAGTTTGTAAAAATAATTGGACTGGCCAAGAACTGTGGCAAAATAAAAAATGTGAATATGTGATGTGAATGGACCTTGTGGAAAAGGTCAATGAATGTGAATAATATTATGAATTTATATTGCAGGACTGCTGAGAGGGGATATGCTGAAAAAATGACCACGATGCCTGCAGAAAGGTAGTGGAAGGCACCTGGAAAGGTGGCGTTAACTTCCACCGAAAATCAATACCGTGTTTGGACGCCACTAGCCTAGAGAACCAAAAGCGGCTCGCTGACCCTGAATTAAATGTCTCGTAGGATGGTAGGTAGATGGCTCCTCAAGAGTTAATGAGGGATGGGGAGGTGAACCGCCCATCCGTAGAGATTTCAGGCCTGACAAGCGCAAGGGAAATCGCGCCACACGCAACCTCGCAAGAGGATAAGGCGTGGGGGAGAAGCGATTGAGGGCGACGATGCGAGGGGAAAAAGAGGAATCTGGCGATATGAAGAGAGAGTGATAGCAGAGAGGGAGGAGAGTAACCTTCACTCCTGGTCACTCGCAAACATAGATGCAGTCTCACAACATCGTGGTCTCAGCTTGGGGGTGGCTAGTGGTAAATCCACTGGGAGTCGTCGAGCCTACGATTGGGTGGAAACGATCACCCCTTTCAGCGGTTGCATAATCCCTGGTGTTACTTTCTGATAATTGTTTTTCATCCGGCATCTTGAAATATATGTATTCTGACAATTATGCTCATAAGCTGTGAAACTGTGAATAATTTAAGTATAAGAATGTATGTATGATGTTTTGATTAGTACTGGTAGTTGTATGTTTATAATGGAAAGACTACGTGTGGCTTATGTTCTCTTAAATTGTTATTTATATGCATACTGATCTAATTCAGACTTCACGCTTGGTTCTCGGGAGAGAGATACCCTTATCTACCTCAGATAGTACCCTGGGTAAATCTCCCCATAGAGATACCCTTTTTGAAAAGCCCATCAAGAACCTAGAAGGAGGATGTGAAGGTGCAAGGCCTTAAGAAATCCCTGATAAGTATCAAATCAATGGGTGAGATCCTGTCGGGAGATCTGTGGTCACTCACGACCTTCAGATAAGAAGAAGAAGCTAGAAAGTTAAGTACCTTAACCTTGATAGGTGTTGATCGACATATGAGATTCCGTCGAGAAATCTGTGGTCACTCATGACCGTTAGATTTGGTAGGAGAAAGTAGGATGTTAAGTTCCTTACCCCTATGACTTTTTGTGTCTTCGTGGGTAGTGAAGAGGTCGGGACCGTAGATCCCCCAAGGTCCATGAGAGCATCCACACCATTGAGATTTTCCACGTCCAGGGAGTCGTGGGAGAGCACACAAGTTAGGAACCTGTCTGAGTCGTTAGATCTCGACTGGAAAACTCGACAGCCATTGGATCTGTCAGGAGATTCTCGAGGGTTAAACCCCTAGTGAATAGGGGCAAAAACCCCGAAATAGATCTGGACCGTCCAAGTAATGGAGGCCACGTGTCAAGAGATTTCCCACTTCGGGAAATTAGGAGTTGAGAACTCGGGAGTTCTGGTGACAAAAGATCGGGGCTTTCCATGGTAGAAACCCCGAAGTAGATTCAGGTTGTCCGATTAAAGGAGGCCACGTGTCATGAGATTTCCCATTTCGGGAAATCGGGAATCGAGAACTCGGGAGTTCTGGTGACGAGGGATCGGGATGTTCCATGGTGGAAACCCCGAAGCAGTCGTAGACCGACCGATCTTGGGAGGCTACGTGTCAAGAGATTACCCATTTTGGGAAATCAGGGATCGGGGATTCGGGAGTTCCGTTGACAAGAGATCGGGCTCTCGCCTTAATAAATCCCGACGGAAGAGAGACCGTGGTCATATGGGAAGAGTTCATATTGACCAAGGCATAACCCAAGGGGCTAATCAATGATTTAGGCTTGTTTAGCACTTTGGCGTTTTAGCACTCGGGATACCAAAGGGCATGTTCCCTCGTGTTCTCAAACCCTAAAATCCAGACTTATAAATATCGAGATGTTAGCATGTGGTTAAGACCCGATGAACGATCGAGATTCTTTTGGAGGATCTCAGGGTCTAGAACGACCATTAGATGTGAGGAAGAGATGTCAACTTTAAGTTGGGGCACGAATGTGCCTTAGGGTAAGTGGCGAGCAGATCTAGATGTCCAAACTCCACCCGCCCAGATCTACGACTGAGGCTTCATTCCAGAGCCCCCTTTCCATTCTGCCTTTAATGGGGGGGGGGNTAAAGTGGGACCCGTCTCCTGTGACGTCACCCACCGTGTCGTGTTTCCCCTCTTTCCACCTGTACTCCACTCAACCGCGCAACATGGCCGTTCTTAATGGCCATTTGCTAACCCTGTAGGGATTTGTCCCTATTGGCCAGTCACTAACCCTGCCGGGGTTCGACGGTTGTAGAGTCGAACAATTCAACATTCCTGTAGCGTCGAGGTGCAAAATACAAAGAGGCACCATGATTATTTGACCTGTGATCATGACCCATGATCACATGGGAGCAGAGAGAGAGAAAGAGCTAGCTTACGCTAGGCCTCTGTAGATATTTCGGGGGCTCTAATTCTGCAAAAATCAACGAAAAATTTGATTATGGTAGTGGGTGTGTTACAATGGATATCACTTTCTGTGGTATAATAAATCAATCTATAGTATTTTATATAGATGATGTCACTGTTTTCTCAAATAATAAAGAAGATCATTTAGCTCATCTAAAATCTTTTTTACAGCGATGTCGCAAGTACGACATCTCTTTAAATCCCAAAAAATCTGTATTTGTAGTAGAACAAGGAAAACTGCTCAGATTCATTGTATCAAATGAAGGAATGATTATTGACCCTGAAAGGACCCAAGTCATTTCAAAATTCCCCCCTCCCTCTTCCAAAAAATCCATGCAATCTTTCTTAGGGAAAATAAATTTTGTTAGAAGGTTTGTTCCCAGTTTTTCAGTAATGGTCAGGCCATTACAGAACTTAATAAAAAAGGATGTACAGTACCATTGGGGACCTCTCGAAAGTCAAGCCTTTGACTCGATAAAAAAATCCATAATAGAAGCTTCTTCCCTAATGAGCCTTGATTTTTTGCAGGATTTCACTCTCTACACCTTTGATTCTGATCGGTCTTATGCCTCTGTGCTAACCCAAAATAATGTTGAAAACAATGAAGTCCCAATTACCTTTATGAGCTCAGCCTTTAAAGGAGCAGAACTTAAATACCCAGTAGTAGATCAACATGCTTATGTTGTTTTTAAAGAAGTAAAACACTTTCGATCTTACCTGCTGAAGTCTAGGACAAAAATCATTGTCCCTTACCCAGCTGTCAGAAATTTGTTAGTACAAAAAGAGCTCGGTGAAAAGAGGGCAAACTGGGTCACTTCTTTACAAGAATATGACCTTGAAATCACCCTAGCACAAATTGTCATAGACCAAGGTTTATGTAAATTGGTTGCTGATTCAGTTGTAGGACAACATAATGAAACTGATATAATAATTCAAAATCAGCACAATCAAAATCAGATCTGTTGTACACAAAACCTCACTAATCGTTGGTATGATGACATCAAATTTTATCTAATCCATGGATCAAATCCCCGTCACCTTAATACAAAAAAGAGGAGAGCACTGAGATTAAAATATGCTTCTTTTCAGTTGGTAAATGGTATTTTGTTTCGCCAAAATTTCGATGGGATACTTATGCGTTGTTTAGAAAAAGATGAAGCAGATAAAGTTTTATTGGAATTACATGCAGGGGAAGATGGTGGACATTTCGGTGGAGACACCACTGCCCACACAGTGTTAAGAGCAGGATATTACTGGTCTACTCTTTTCAAAGACGCCCATGCCTTATGCCTCAAGTGTGATTTGTCAAAAGGCATCTGGATGAGTACAGAAGTCAACATTCCCATTACAACCTGTTTCGGTAGACTCCCCTTTTCAGCAATGGGGCCTTGATATTATAGGCCCAATCAACCCTGCATCCTCGCAACACCATAAATACATCATAACATCCACGGACTATTTCACCAGATGGTCTGAGGCTGCCCCGTTAAAAGTGGTAAACACCATCCAGGAAATATCTTTCCTGAATTCAAATATTATCACTCATTTTGGCATCCATGAATGCCTAGTATTTGATAATGCTTCCTATTTTTCGTCTCTTGAAATGAGTGATTTCGCTTTAGAAAAAGGAAAAAAATTAAAGTATTCTGCTAGCTATTACCCCCAAGGCAATGGTTTGGCTGAATCAACTAATAAAAACCCGATTAAGATCATCAAGAGAACGGTCTCCGAAAATCATAAAAACTGGCATAATGCACTATTTAATGCAATCTGGGCTGATAGGGTAACTCCTAAAACTGTTGTTGGTAATTCCCCCTTTTTCCTCATTTACGACAGGGAAGCGATTCTTCCACCACATGCCCTTCTTCCATCTCTGCAGTTATTGTAGAAAGTGCAAGAAGAAGACTATCCTCCCTTGGAAAGTTGGATTAACGCTTTACTGAAGTTAGAGGAAGTAAGAGCTCAAGCCAAACAAAAATTGGATCAACATCAACTCATTGTCAAAAACTGGTTTGATTCCAATTCTGCCTCAGACATAAATTTTGAAGTAGGTGACCTTGTCCTTAAGTGGGAAAAACATCATGAGGGGAAAGGCGAACATACTAAGTTTCAAAACCTATGGTTGGGACCATTTTTAATTGCTGAAAAACTAGGTCCCAGCTCTTTTCGCCTGCAAAATTTAGAGGGACAACTAGACACCTTCCTGGTGAATGGCCAATCCCTCAAAAAGTATTTCACCTGACGACTCTCCCATACACCTTTTATAAATATTTTTCTGTTTTGGTTCCCTTGCTGTTTGTTTTTTTCATTTTTTTTTTTTTTTGGTCTTTCTTTCTTGAAACAAACATGCCTGCACCACAGTCTAGCTCAGACAAAGAAAACAAAATACTTCCTCTCGAAATAACTGTTAAAAGTTATCAGAAAATCAATTGTTATACGTCTCTGAAATTGTAGACTGGTTAAAGAGGACTTTCTGTTTGAAAGCCGTTTTCTTGGTTTCAATTTGCATTTGAAAGTATTCACGACCATCTTGAAAAAATCTCTTTACGATGTCCCCGTTCTTTAAGAGAGAAACTCAACGATGTCTCCTTGTTCTTGAAAATTAGTTTTATTAATGAACTAATTTTAGATCTTGATTAAGGACAACAAGAAAAATTTAAAGGCCTGTGATATATATAAGGGCGTGTTTAAAAAATTGAAATTTTCAGCGTCACCCCGCTCTGTTGAATATCTTTAAAAACTATACCAGAATGTGAATAATTTCTAAGAGAGTTGTGGGAAGTGTTTGTAAACCCGCCGGGACACTGAACAGGTCTGCTGGCATTGGGAAAATACATGCATGACGCCAAGACAACTTCGCCGGGGTACTGAACAGGACCGCTGGTAGCTAAGCAATGTCAGGTATAAGAAAATTCTCAGATATAAATCTTGTTTTGGCCATAAGCGTCCTTTGATCTGATCTGGAATTTCTTGACAGGATACAGACGTCAGAGTGGGTTAATTGACATCCCTGTCGAGGCTATGAATGCCTACTGGCAGCAGTGGCCCTGTCAATAGTATTGGAGACATTAACTTAAACGTCGTGGCTTTCTTTTGTGAAGTTTGTCACTAGTTTTCATTTCTTTTAAACTAAATCTATCTGAGACTGGATTATGTCATGATTATTAAAGATGTTCGAATGAATTTTCAGTTGTTCTTCGATTTGAATTTTTTCAAATTTTTCTAACCTGAACTCATCATAGATGATTTTAGGGGCGAAATTTCGCCCATGGGCGAAATTAAGGGGCCTCTAATTTTTTATTGGACGAATTTTTTGTATTAGAGTGATTTTTTAAAACTTATTTTATTAGCCCATAATTTATTTTAAGGTAAAAATCGTGTACAGGGTTAGCCCATGTTTTTAGCAGGGATAGAGGAAAACAAATTATATCTAGCCCCCGAAATTTGGGGGAACAAGCTTCCATTAGCCAAATTTCGCCCCCGATTTTGTGGTATGGGCAGTAAAATTGGGATTTATGGTTTAATTTCGCCCCCGATTTTGTGGTATGGGCAGTAAAATCGGGATTTATGGTTTAATTTCTCCCTTGATTTGTGGTATGAGCAGTGAAATCGGGATTTATGGTTTAATTTCGCCCCCGATTTTGTGGTTATGGGCAGTGGGCACTAGAACATGGAGATTTTTGGCCCTCCCACATGGTATAAATGATATGGGATCTGAAATGCA
>ML788652.1:504848-528542 GCA_009831015.1 Picea engelmannii
TGACTAAAATATTCGCCAAAAAATTATATATACATTTTATATTATTGATAAAATAGCCCTCAATTTTTCCTATGTATCATGGGGATTCGCCCATTTATTATACATATAAATTTAGGGGGGGTTCTTAAAATCACCCCTGGAACTCGTTCGTATTACATAGATAACTTCTTCTCCCAGCATGTCACCATTGTTGGCAACACAATATAATTGTTAATTTTTCATGTCAATTAAACGATCTATCTAGCTGCATAACTAGGGTCATTAATTTTTATCACTCTTCATGAGAAATTTCCAAAACGACAGTTTCAAGTTGTCGCTTTTCTCTATCGACTATTTATTCTTTGTTTTCATGACTGAAAGCATGAAAACTTGCGACTGTGATTATCTTTCTGTTTTAAAGTATCATTAAAGGCAAATTGTTCATATAGTTTATTAATGGAGTTTTGGTTCCTTGCCATGAAGATGTTACTCTCTTTGTTTTGATCCTTTCAATTCTAAGCATGTTTAAGAGATTGATGGTTATATAAACAAAGGACCTCCATGATTTGATTTTGGTATGGTTTTGTTCGATTCATTGGCTATAAGTTTCTTTTGATTAATGCTTTTGATTTTCAATTTTCAAACCTTGTAATTGAACCCATGATGCGAGAACTTATGTTCACTTTTAATGCTTTGGTCCTAGCTTGTACTAAATGTAAAGGTGGCGATACGATTTGCAATTGATCATCATTTCCAAGACTTCTCTTGGGCTTCACAAACCTTCTTTGCATGCTTCCAATTAATCACCCATCTAATCGTTATGGGTTTATGTTCATAAACCATTCATTGTTGGAATTTCTCGGGTTCGGGTTATGGCTTTGGATTGTCTCGCAAACCCTCTCTGTGTGTTGTGTATGATTCGTTACCCTTTCATCCATTATGGCTCCTGTTGTGAGAGTTGAACCAAACAACATCCAAACTCTTCTCTTATATGATGATGCCAGAGAAGATTTGGAGAGAAATGGATAACTCGTTTTCATTAGGAAGTTTCAGGGTTTCAATTTACAAGTTGCCCAGGAATTCGCTTTCTCCTTTGACGGGTGTAGAGAGATGGTAGGTGATGTACAACTTGAGGTTACTGAGGATTTCCTAAGTTGAGCTACAGGGATACCTACAAGCGGTCAAAAGTGGTTTAAAAATGCAAAAGTGGAGGAAGTTCCCTAGAGCCTGCTGTTTACATCTTGAAAAATTAAGGGGTACAAAAAAGGTATGCCCATTTCTGCCTTGAAAGCTCGGTGGCATGATTTACTTGCTGTGTTAAAACAATTTGTTACCTACGAGGGACGTTTCAAACTGGTTTTTTTGTACCATCTGCATTCTCTCATGGTTTTTATGGGTTTCCCCTTGAACATGCCGTATTACTTACTGAGGAGTCTCTATAAAATGGGTAAAAGATATAGGAAGCAGTGAGTTGACTCTAGCCTATTCCATCACGGACTAATTAAAATCTTACTTGTGCACCAGTTAGAATTACAGATTGATAGTTGGGACTCGTTTGTAGCAAGAAATGGTTTCTCTAATCTAGATGTTGATGAGGTCGATAAGCTAGTGGTTGAAGAAACCCTAACTTACCCTACAACACCCCTCTTGCCCATCCAACCATGTGTCTCAGCCTCCTACAGTAAACACTTGATCAACCCAAAGGATATTCAACTAGTCTGTGAACAGGTTATACATCCTAATGATCGTGTTAAAAACAAACCTACAGGGAAAGCATCTAAAGGCAGTGTTGATATAAACTTTAAGAACAAAAGGGCTGACAGATTGATATCCAAGAGTCTTTGTAATAAGTCAAATTCTCATACAAACGCGATCAACACGATCGAGGTTAATGAAATTTATGACTCTGAAATAGACAAATTCCTTGCAGAGGAAGACCCTTCGTCATTCGAGCCATACCGTGATCGGCCCTATAACTTCGTTGACAATTTACCTCCCTGCTTAAAAAACAACATAGAGTTTCCTGGTGTCAAGTTATGCAATGGATCTACTATCCATATGGAAGGTGCTCCGGTCCACAATCTTGTTTGTTCTGATGCAACCACCACACAGTCAATGTGTGAGGTCTGTCTATCATGGATTGACAGATATTATACTGATATCCCAATTTTACAGTCTTAGGTTAAGGCTTTAAAAGATCAGATCGATGTTTTAAAAAGTGAAAACCACAGACTTGAATCTTCCATCCAAGGAAAAGAAAAATGTATGAAGACTACAGGTCATGTGATATTCAAAAACGTTGAGGCAGCAACAACCATTGTAAATTCCAAGGTTTCCTGATATGATTTGATTTCATGGTGAAAGGTATAATCTCTTAAATTAGTATCATGTTTGTTTTCATTCTTAAATTAGACTATCTTGTTTGTTAAATAAACCACGTTTCATTATTATATTAGTTTGTTTTATACATTAAATAAAATGAGATTTCATTTGCTAAGATAACTAGCTACAAAATTGCAAGATTCTGTAGCCAGTTATGTTAATTCGAATTGTGTAAATTAATGGTTAGAAATGTATCTGAAATCTTTCTATTTTCCTTTTCTTTCAGGATATTCAGGGATCCATTATTTCAAGATTGATCTGAGGCATCCTTGAGACCTTACAGTCATATCTTTAATGCATTTTGTATGAACATAAATGAATTGTTATTAGTTTTGGAAGATTAGGTAGGATCAGGGTGGTTGCATCCCCCTTTATTTTTGAAATAAATATTTCATCTCAGGAACATAAACAATTATTTTTTCTGAGGTCTTTATAAACTCATCATTTTGTACTCTGAGACATCCTGGCCTGAGGCTGGTTGTGAACAATTTATATTCGAGTTTGGACTTAACAAATATTTACTTTATGCTTTAGCCATCTGTGAATTTTTTTATTGTCTATATTTCGTTTATCTTGATGATTGGGTGAATGATGATAACTTTCGTCTTCTCAGTTTATTTGGTTGTCGAGATAATCTTTCCTTTATAGTTCACAATTTTATGCTTCAATTTTATAAAAGTAATTGATTACCCAATTCATAGTATGAGGTTTACCTCAAACATGTCAATTGAGTAAATGCAAGTTGTAACTGTAGGATTTACCTTATGTGTTATTGCTAGAAGTCTATCATGTCACTGTAATCATTTTGTGTTCTACTGTTTATCAACCAAATACATCAGTCAAAACACAATTTAACGGTTGTCCCAAAACAATGTGAAGACCCACAACAGATTTCTCTCTTGGATGGACTGATGTACGATTTAATCTAACAGTTGGATGCATCCTCTTCGAAGTGATCGATAGGTTAGTCCATTCTTCCTTTTATTATTTTCTTGTTTGTAATCTAAATCATTATATGTAATAGAATTCTTACCGTTGTAGTTTTATATTTGATCGTAGAGGTGTATGTAGATTAAATGATATAAAACAAAACAAAAAGAGATAGTGCATTCTGTTTTCTGTTTTTATTTCTATCAAAAGAACCATAATACATTCGATTTTTATGAGTTCAGATTAAAACTCATTGTCTATACAGTTTGTATATATAAATTAGATAAAACAAACCTAGCATATAAATATCGTTTAAACTGTATATATATTTAGATGTACATATATACGTTAGTGATTAGTGAATTATTTCGTTTCTTTTATTTATTTTCCCGTTTCCTTTAGGACCTTATATTGGCCAATGGATCCATAAAACCCGTCACAGTGAGGCAATTCAAATGGATTGGGTTAATTAGACAACCCCAGATCGGACTCGCTCTTCCAATTGACGAACGATCAATTTTTCTCGTCAACACACCCCAATGTCTTTAAAAGGCATCATCCAGGGCTTCAATTTCAGCTATTGATCCATGAGCTAAAACTCTAAACCACTTCCTAGCTTCTCCATCTAGAATTTGCACAAAGTCTCTCATCCATACATCTTCATTTTCAATATTCAAATTATTTGCATAACTGTAAAATGCAACAAGATGTTCCTCTGTAGTGATATATTCCTCTCCAGTGAATTTAGGCATGCACTTAAGGTAATTTCCTACTGGAAGAGCATTCGTGCGTTGAGGAACTACTAATGGTTCATACCTAGCAGCCACAATGGAATTCATTCTATTGTGAGGAGGATTAATCCCTGCCATTTGATTTGGAAAAGGAGGACTCTTAATTTTAGAAGAAGTAGAAGATGAATTGACATGTGAAAATGCAATCGGTATAACAAGAGGTTTTGAAAAAGGAGGGGTGTAAGTTGGAGAAGATTCAGATTTAACAGAAGTTGACTGGGACTTAGGTAGAGTTGGGGGAATTTCAACAGAAACTAGGGTTCCTTCTTCTTTAGTTACAGGATATTTAAAAGAATGGGGAGTTGGGGAAGCTAAGAAAGGGAAATCCTCCAAACTTTCAAGTCTAAACCGCTTTACAATTTCAGGAGATGCAAGAAAATCGAAACTTTCAAGTTTTCTTCTTTCAAGTTGAGGAAAAAGTTGTGTGATCTACAGGAAAATCTTCTAATTCTAACTTTACAGGAGTTTCGGTTACATGTAAATGAGAAAAATGAGAAACACCAACTGGAGTATGGAAAACAAAGTCAGGTAGGTCCCCAGAAATACTTGAGAATTTAAAAGAGGAAGCTCCTTGCAAAGATCTTCCCTTCCTTATGATTTTTTCTGGTTCAGGTTCAGGTGTAGCTAGAGGTGACTGTGGGTTAGGCCTCGTATGCCTTCTCTTGTGAGACATAACTGAAATTTGGAGTCGCCAAGTGCACTATGAAATCATTCTGTTTATTGATTTATGTACACCAACAAAATTATTAGTATCCTTGTCATACAACCCAGGGAAAGATCTTCAATTCGTTCCTTGGCAGCGGTGCCAAAAATGTTAGCACTAGAAGTCACACCTACATTGTTGTAGATGTAATCCTAATACTCAACAAAATTGTGAATACAAATTCTTTTAAAAGTGTGTCAAATGGGTGTGAAACTCAGTTTATGATGTCAATCACAAAACCTCCATGAAATACACACTAGCAATCAAGGTTTTGAATAGATTCAAATCAATGTTTAGAGATATAAATGGAAGATGGAAGACTTATCAATAAAGGTGAAATATGTGTATCAGGTCACATCAAGTACTTCTGGAACACATATGGAAGAAATATCATTGAGTAAGAACTTCTTAATCAAAAAGAGAAAACACTTTGATCAACTTGCATAAATTACAAAAAATACATCATTTATTGTAATAATAAAGCATGCATCATGATGAATCCTTCACAAGCAACTAACACCAAAGTGAAATGGGTTAAATCATGAAGATGGGTTACACTTTTGCTTGTTTTATGAGAAAAAAAACTGTATTTTCACAAGTTCTTCAACTTCCGACATACAAAAGTATTTTTTTTATTTAAAATTTTACTTTACAGTAAAAAACAAACTTGTGAATAATTATGTTAGATTTCCAATGACTATTTTTCAATTTTTTTTATCACGATTTAATATGTCAATTTGACAATTGTTTAACAATATGTTCCTTAAACATGAAATGAATGATAATGCGTTAATTTTTTCTACAACAATGTATCTATTATTAAAGTTATGTTTTTAAGAAATGAAATATATTGCAACAATCTATAGAGATTATTTTATTATGACTATAATTTTGAATCTAACAAATGAATATTATAATTTCTAGAATTTTTTGAAGTTGACCAAGATGAAAACGTTGCAGATTTTAAACACATGTTTTTCTACACCTTGTATCTATCTTAATTTTTACTTAAAACTAAAATCTAAATATACCCTTTTGAAAAGAACAGTTCAAGGATTATGAATATAGTTTTTTCCAATTTTTTCACTGTATATTTTTAGAGATATCGATATTTTATTTCACCAAATCATAATGTCTGCTGAAAATATTATGTAGTGTTTTTTTTTAAATTAAATAAATTAGATAAAAATAAAGAAACTGAAAACAAATTATAAGAATTGAAAGTAGATTCAATTTTGGAAATGCTGGTGTCATTTTCGAAAGCAAATTCTCAGTATTTGCAGGAGTCCACAACCTCCAAAGTTCATATAAGCTTAGGGCAATTCTCTAGTTTTTGTTTTCAGTCCCAATTTCATTTTTTTGGTTGAAATAATCTTTCAACTGAAAACCTAATATTTCGGCCAAAAGACTAAAATCTAACGAAAACCGTTAACATTGAACGATTTCCAAGGTTTTCGGCCGAAAGGCTATTGAGCGAATTTCGTCCGTTGAAAAAAATGAAACGACATGTCATATCATTTAATTTCACGCCAAATTGTATAAATAGGCTGTTGGATGAACACATTTAACACAATTCATTGAATGGACAAACATATATAAGCTCGGGGATAGGGATTTCAAAGCATTTATATTATTGATTGCAACTGTAGTTCTTTCTTTCTTTATTTCTTCCCTATGTTCCATAGGCTTAATCGGAGGATCGATATCGATACATGATGGTTTTTTAGAGCACTTAAACAAGGTTTCAAATCATGTTTTTGATTTTTGTTGAATAAGGTAATTAATGTTTGTTCAAGTTTTTATTGGAATAACAATTTATATGTTGAAAGATAAATGTTGAGCATTTTTTCAAGGTGAAGCCTTTGTTGAACATATATTTTATAGATAAATATAAAAGTCATGGGAAACAAAAGTTTGCGTAAAAAAAAATTTGATCACACTCGAGATGATACTCACCAAATCGAGCAAAGGAAAGAGATTTATCGGAGAAAGAAATAAGAACATGCAAATATTGAAGAAAGAAACAATGATAATGTCAATAGAGATTTTTGACAAGAAGAAGTTCAACCAGATATGCATGCACATATGATGATCGAGCACACGACACACATTGAGACTGTATTCAGAAAGTACAAAATTCAAAGTATAGATTTCAAATTTAAAATATTGTAAATAATATAATTGATTGTAATTATAATTTGTTGTTTTTCAAAAAAAATAAATAGATTTGTCTCATAATGTCGAAGAAGACGTTGAAACCGAAATTGAAGCATAATGCGTTGAAACCAAAATTGAAGTAGAAGACGTTGAAACCGAAATTGAAGCAGAAGACAAATCACCTATAGGTATGTACATAAATTTAGATTAATACAAGATGGACACTCAAGTATATAGTATTTAGTGAATTTGTGTTCAGGTTATGTTTTTTAATATAAAATTTAAATTGAAATATGCAGGAGAATCTATGAACATTGATAATGAAATATTAGAAAATATTGATACTGACAAATTTGGGAAGAAAAAATCTAAGCATTATATAAGATATCGAACTAAGAATGTGTATAATACTTTTTTCAAAGATGAATCAGTAACAGTACACGATCAACTTTTACTTTGTCTAATGAAGTCAAGAAAGTTGAAATAAGCTACATCATTATTGGGTATTCAAAAGTCGACAAATGATACAAAGGTGAAACATAATGTCTTTAACAATATAACTAGTGTATTAAAAGATTTTGGAAAATCTCGAAAATAAGATGTCCGTGTTGGACGTAGAACGTTACAAAAAACAACTGTTTCAGGGAGTAATATAAAATATCGTTTGACATGACACATGGAAAAAACGATGGTAACGTCAAGAAAAACATTGCACAAACATAGAAAAATTTGATTGAAAATAGATGTAAATGATGAATTGGCTTGTTGGACAGTGATTTCTAGACAACCCTACAAAGATAGACTTGCAGAAAATGTTAAAGAATTGGCCCGTAATTGTTGATTGGAAGAATATCGTGTTTCACCACATACAAGGGATGTGTTGCGATGAAGAATAGTATGAAAACAATATGAAGAACATCCAAAAAATATATTTCCAATGACACAAATAGAGTTTTTCAATAAGTTCAAAGAAGATCACAAAGAAATTAAAATTTCCATCAATACATTTGTGTAACAAAAACCATGGTTTGCTAGACCCATCACTGTCCGTGACACTTGTTATTTTCGTTATCATGTGGAATTTGAGTTGTATTACGACAATTTTTTGGATTTTGGTAAAACTTTATGGCCATGTTCACCTTCTCCTTCCACATTCTGTGTTTTAATATCTGAAATTCTATGTGAAAGAGAAGATGATGATTTATTTTACAAAAACAAATGTGTTGGTGGAAAGAAATGTGATCCTTGTGGAAATCTAAGTTTGTTTCATTCAAAGTATCATATTGATATAAATGATCAATCATTTTCTAATATAAGAGTCAATTGAAAGAGATATGAATATATGAACAACACGACTCTACATTCTTCAAATGTTATTTCCAAAATGATTGATTTGGAGGTAGATAAAATCTGCGTGATAGATTTTTTGAAGAAGTTTGAGGAAGAAATCTATAAATACACCAAGAATTCACATAGAGCTCGATGGCAAGATCTACAATTCAAAAAATCCCATGAAGTGTTTCCACCAGAGAAAATTTTGTCTATAGTTGATTTTGCAGAGAATTACACATTCGCTGCACAAAAAGAAATATAGAGCGAATATTATCATTCTGATCAAGTCATGATATTTGTCCACGTTCTATATAGACATGCTCAACGAAGTCTTGATAACATAGAAAGCACTAACGACAATCGACATGTTATTAAAGAATATCACTTTTATATAAGTGATGATTGAGCACACGACACACATTATGTACAACATTGTTTTGATAAATTTTATGATTCATTGAAAGAATGAGAAATCAGATTCGATCAACATTGGATATGGTCTGATGGGTATGCGGGTCAATTCAAATCTTCTCGATCATTCTATTGGTTATGTCGTCTTCATAAAAAAATTAACATTACACATTGTTGAATTTTTTTTGAGATTGGTCATGGAAAAGGAGAGCACAACGATGCAAGGGCATTCATAAAATGAGCACTTCGAAGATATCAACTGAACCCTCATGCCGATCGATTTGAATTCGCTGAACAAGTTGTTGAATGGTGAAAAATGGTGCTAAGCCATGAATATAATCCATCAAGGGATGTGCACAGGTGTGTCTATATATAAATGTTACATGTATGTACACATGATATATAAATTTGAACGTGTTCAAATTTATATTCAATATTCAATCATTTTATTGAGAGATTTCAAGTTAACAAATTCTTGTCTTATGCAGGGTTTTTTGGTATGATGGAATCGAAGATGTAAATAGATCAATCCCATATGAAATCAGTACAATACCTGGGACATAGAAAATACATTCAGTTAAAACAAAATGTTTTCAAAATGGGTTTGGGTTTGATAGAATAAATGAGTCTTGTTTTTGTTCAGTTTGCATAGAGGACACACAATCCATAGATATTTGCGAGAACAAAAATGCAGTATATGTTAAAGCTTGGAGAAATATAGAACTTAATATAAAAGAGAAAATGCCACTTGCAACCTCAAAGGAGATGGAATCAAATGAAACTATAGTGTCAGTTGATGGTGATAGAGTTTTTGATCTTGTTAGAGAAGATAATTTTTATGTTTAAGTTTTTTCAAATAACTTGTAGATGTTAGACTTGTGTGATAATCTAACATGAATTATTTGTTGTCCAATATATCCAATTATTTGTAGAAGATGTTTTTTCCATGGTTTCACCTATAGACAACACTGAAAACGTGAAATATTATCTGATGTGATGCACAAAACAAAAGATGGGGGTATTAGAAGATTTTGATGATAACAGTTTTATATATGAAAGAGGATCCATTGTATCGAAAGGATATTTTTTTTAAGAAACCCATCAAACCGATACTCATGTTCACTTTCAAGACTACCAGTCAGATGTCACAAGTTGTCAATATAGTCATTTGGTATGTGCAACGCACATAATGTTAATGGAAGTTCAATAAATAAACAAAAAATGGTTAGAAAATGGAAAATGTCCAAAGTCGATCATGAACGAATAATTGAAGATGGAATACCAATACGGTGTTCTTAAACAAGTGACACATGTGTACACTCCATAAATTTTTATTTTTCATTGATTTTGATGGCTTGTTTTGACTATCTTCAAAC
Organism: Picea engelmannii; assembly: GCA_009831015.1. NCBI lineage: Eukaryota > Viridiplantae > Streptophyta > Pinopsida > Pinales > Pinaceae > Picea > Picea engelmannii. The sequence continues at coordinate 514,910 of ML788652.1, forward strand.
ATATTTGCAAATATGATATTTATAAAAATGGTACATGTATAAAAAACTTCAAATCATTCTTAAAAAACATAGATAAAATATGGTTCAATCATTACACCAATAATATTTTCTATTGTGTTTTTCAACCATTATATTTTATATTGTATATCTTGTTTCAAATTTTAACTCATTCCGATTTTTATTTTATTTTACGAGCATTATATAAATTAAAGTTGAATTGAACAACTTTTTTATTTTGAATATTTTGAGAATTTTATTGTATCGTTAACACACAAACCAAAAAAGAGTTGAACATCTCTTCTATCTCAAGATTTTATTGTATAAAAATTACCTATATAATTAATTTGGATATCTCTTCTACCTAATTATTGTAATTTGAACATCTATTTTATCCTTGATTTGAGAGCATTGACTTCTCTTTCGATTTTATTTTATTAAGAGTATATGAACCTTTAGGTGAATATTTCTTATAGATTTAGCATTTTTTTAATGACTACATTTTCTAATATACATATACTAAAGATAAAGATAAAATTAAAGAAAAGTTATAATCTCTTCCATTTTAAGGTTTTATTTTATTGTCACATCATTTTGAGCATTTTATTTTATTGTTAACACAAACCAAAAAATAATTGAACATATTTTTTATCTTCTCTTCATTTTCCTAATGTAATTCTGTTTCATACATGTTATCTGAGTTGTACAATGGGTATGTGTTGTTCCTTGGCATGTCTAAAACACAATGCTTGAATGCATACCTCCTCCCTTGAATTCCACATTGGTTACTTTCTTCCAAAATCAAACACAAATTTTCTGAAAGTAAATTGACAGATCATGAAAATTTAGTACAGTTCATACCAACATAATCTTTGCATGGTTTAAAGTGTTTTCTACTACCATAATATATTCTCAAATAAGTTTTGCATAGTTTAACATGTTGTCTAGTATCATATATTCTTAAATAGATATGCAATGGTACATATTGTATGTTTGATAGTTCACTTTTTTCTTGTCCATCTATTGAGTTTGCATATTCTTAAATATATTTAAACCTATTGAGTTTGAATATTCTTAAATATATTTAAACAACAGTGCACATTCTATGAGTTTGCATCTACAAGCTCATATGCTTATCTTTCATTTACTTTTTTCTTTACTTGTTTTTATTAGTTAAGTGAATCAATGTAAACCAATTTATTTAATAGATCTCATGTGCATTTTTTTTCCTAAATAGTTTTTCCTTTAATTTTTCAAATTTTCGACGATTTTTTTCAAATTTTAACTCATTCTGATTTTTATTTTATTTTACAAGCATTATATAAATTAAAGTTGAATTGAACATCTTTTTTATTTTGAACATTTTATTTTATCGTTAACACAAAAACCAAAAAAGTGTTGAACATCTCTTCTATCTCAAGATTTTATTGTATAAACATTATCTATAATTAATTTGGATATCTCTTCTACCTAATTATCCTATAATTAATTTGAACATCTTTTTTTTCCTTGATTTGAGACCATTGACATGTCTTTCGATTTTATTTATTAAGGGTATATGAACCTTTAGGTGAATATCTCTTATAGCTTTAACATTTTTTTAATGACTACATTTTCTAATATACATATACTAAAGCTAAAGATAAAATTAAAGAAGAGTTTGAATCTCTTCCATTTTATGGTTTTATTTTATTGTCACATCATTTTGAGCATTTTATTTTATCGTTAACACACAAACCAAAAATGAGTTGAACATCTCTTCTATCTCAAGATTTTATTGTATAAACATTACCTATAATTAATTTGGATAGCTCTTTTACCTAATTATCGTAATTTGAACATCTCCTTTATCCTTGATTTGAAAACATTGACTTCTTTAAGTGATAATTTATTTAGTAGATCTCATGTGCATTTCTTTCCTAAATAGTTTTTCCTTTAATTTTTTTTTATTGGTTAAATGCATTTATGTAACCAACAAAATCATTAGTAACTAGAAAAAAATAAAATAGAATCTGCTAAAATCTGCTAAAATAGATATTTTTTTTTTCATTAGTAACTAGAATCTGCTAAAATTATTTGATGATATGTCAATAAAATCATATTTTTGACAGTCCATAGTGAACATAAAATGAAACATTTAAATTAAGAAAACTATTTAAGAGTTTGATACTTAATTTAATGCATTGTAAAAAAGAAAATATATACACAACATTAGTTCATTACTAGTTAACTTTACCACTTTTTGACAATAAAATCGTATTTTTGATAGTATGTACAATGAACATAAAATGAAACATCTAAATTAATACTTAGGAGAAAAGTATTTAAGAGTTTGATGATTAATTTAATGCATTGTAAAAAAGAGAATACACAAAACATTAGTTCATTACTAGTTAACTTTGCCACTTTTTGACAATAGAATCATATTTTTGATAGTACACATAAAATGAAAATTTTAAACTAATACATAGCAGAAAAGTATTTAATAGTTTGATGCTTAATTTAATGCATTATAAAAATGAGAATATATAAAAAATTAGTTCATTACTAATTAACTTTGCCATTTTTTTCCATAACTTTGAGAAATCAAATATGATATAATAATTGTTATTTTGAATTCAAAAATTATGATATATATATATATATATATATATATATATATATATCAAAGTCTAAATAGTTACACTGTAAAATACATAAGTTCCACATCCATTTTAGAATGATAACAAAAGCTAATACATTTAACTCCAAAATTCTGGACTCTAAGTCACCTCTTTAAGATATATTACTTCATACATAAAATTCAAACCTGCAGAAAAAACAGAATTCAAAAATTAAAAATTTACAATTCAAACATGCGAAATAATACAGATTTCAAAAATTGTGATTAAAACAAAATTGACATACATACCAAAATAGTTAAGTGTCATCTTCCAACATACTATTTCCCACAAAATATATTGTAAACATATTTTCCACCAAATGTAATTTAGACATCTGTAAAAATAAACAAAAACATAATTAAAAAACAACACATATTAGCATATATACTGTAACTAAATATTAAATAAACAATAAGAAATAATAACATAACCAACCACAGTTAAACATATTTAAGATCTAGTTACTTTCCAATTAAGAGTACATGATTTAAACAATTTGTAAATCTTATCTAAAATCTAAAAAAAAATTGAAGAGAAAAATTATGTTCTTGGTTAAAAACAAATTGAATTAGTGTTAGATAATAATCTGAAAATAAATATAGAACTGTGTATGAAGAAAGTTCACAAATATCCATATTAAGTTATTCTTCCAATGAAATACTTATCTCCTTGTGGATAAGGTCTCAAATCCTTCAGGTGAAATTATCCTTGTGGATAAGGTCCCAAATCCTTCAGGTGAAATTTCCCTTGTGGATAAGGTCCCAAATCCTTCGGGTGAAATTCTCATCCAGGTGATGTTATCATGTTCTTAGTAAAACAAATTGTGAGTTAGAGTTAGATAATAATCTAAAAATAAATATAGAACTGTGTATGAAGAAAATGAACAAAAATCTCCATATCAAGTCATTCTTTCAAAGAAATATTTAACTCCTTGTGGATAAAGTCCAAAATCATTCAGGTGAAATTCTCCTTGTGAATAAAGTCTCAAATCGTTTATAAATTCTCATCCGAGGTGATGTTATTTGATCATATTTACACAACAATAAAATATTAACCTCCTCAGTAGTTAAATACTTCTCTCTTCTTCTTCTGCAATGGTCATATAATCAAATTCCACAATGCCCTTTCAAACTAAAGGATTCATAAATCTCTATATTAAGTCATTCTTCCAAAAAACTAATTATTATCTAAAAAAGTTCACAAATTATAATTTAAAAAACCATTCTTCCGGAAAATACTTATCTCCTCTTTCTTCAGTGGAATAGATGTTCTCATATAATCTTGCATGTACATGAAGAAAACACAAATCTACACATGTATATTAAGTCATTCTTAAAAAACTATTTAAATGGGATGTATTCATATTAGATATAATGAAATTCTCTTTGAAATTATGTGAGCAAGCTCACATATACAATATGTGTGAGTTTATTTGTAAATCTAATTGAATGCAGGTTTTTGTGATTAGTAACCAGTTTTGTTAAGAGATTGACGATAACCTGGAAAGAAGGAATTCACTTCGTTGTATGTAGAAAACACAAATTTGTCCATACTACGTCATTCTTTGACAAGAAAACAAAGAATGCAATTGAGAAAAATTTAAAAACTCTCTTTTATGATGTGGGATAAAGTCTATTCTCAAGTATTCAAACATGTTCAAGTTCAAAATTAGGTCTTCATCATGATTTAACCTTAAATAAGTTTGAATTTACACCATTTAATACAACGATAAACTTATCTAGGGGTTCTATATATTTCAAAATAATTGATCAAAGAGTTGAATAGGAAAGACTAAACTAAGAATTTGATAGAAGTCAAGAACATACATTTATGAATAATCCTGAATGGACACATCCTTCCTTAATATGGGTGCTTCCTCTTCTCCCTCAATCTCAATCTCCCTTCTAAGCACACTCTCATGTACTCTCTTCTCCACATTATCTTATATAACACATTTCAAATTTGAAAATTTGAAAAATTATATTTAAATGATTATAACACATTAAATTTAAATGACTTTAAGACATTAAATGATACCTGTGAACTCCCACCTTCTTCAAACTCTCCCAATGAGAATTGAGAGAATCCTGGTACTCTTTTCTCCACATTAGCTTATATAACACATAATTTCAAATTTGAAAATTTGAAAAATTACATTTAAATGATTATAACACATTAAATTTAAATGATTTTAAGACATTAAATGATACCTGTGAACTCCCACCCTCTTCAAACTCTCCCAATGAGAATTGAGACCATCTTGGCCAAGTAGTAGGAGATGGAATAAATATTTGTGAACAACACAACTAAGAACTAAATCTAGGATTCAATGTGTTCACAATTATACAAAATTATAAATGTTGTTGATCTCTTATTAAAAAGAGTGGATATTGAATAACTATTAGAGAACACATACCTGATTCAACCCATCCAAATTTAAACTTGTCGAATCAAGTCCCCTACCGACTGGAGATTCGTTTAACATATCTCCAAACTGCAATTAATGGCAAGAAGAACTCGTTTATTTCTATATAGACAATGATATCTAAATCTAGAACTAGAAGTAGACTATCATAAAATGTGTCAAAAATTTATTAAATAGAACACATACCAATTTGCGGTTCGGGCCATCATTCTGAATGACCTTCTTCTAACCATTCCTACAAGATTTTGCATACTCCAAAACATCTTCTGTTGACATTGTATCTAACTCCACATCTGTTTTATCAAAAAATGTGGCCCAGGAATTGGCTTCCGCTCGCTGATGCTTCATCCCAACATCAACACCATAAAAAATAGCTTCCAAATTTTCTCCGATTGCAGTCCTGGCCTCTTTGCCAACTTCCGATGTAGCCTAGAACTCTGAAAGTGAAGAAAATTCCCCTGTTGGGTGAGGTACTAAAGGTTGCGGAGGCCTCGACAATACCACACTTTGATATGCTCCTTTGCGATCATATGTATGTCCTTTACCAGTCTCATAATATTTGGATGGTAGAATAGTATAATCCAGGTGCATGTGCAAGAAAAACTCTGCAAAACGTGTCTTGCAAAATAGTGTGGAACCTCATCGTTTCACGAAAATTTCCCATATGTTGCCAAAAATTTGTTATATAAATGTCCGACAAATTAAAGGTGCTTAAAATATTGCACCTTCAAAATCTTCCGTTTTGGGCCCTCTTTGAAATTGAACATGGAAATGATGTCTTCTTTTGAAACTCTATTTTTTACTGCCTCCCATTTATCACGACCCATCACCTCTGACTTTCGCCGCCTCATTAAATCGAAAAAACTATCAGTGGTTGGCCCCATCTTCTAATATGAATCCATAAAGTTTTTCAATGAATGCAAAACAATTTTCAAACTTTGTTTGCTCTCCTGAGGGAGTTTCAAGACCACCAAATCATTTTTCAACCTCTTTTTAACACTTGAGCATCGCTCAAGCATCATTTCTTTAGTATTCCCTTCCCAGGGAAGTTCATCACCAACATATGAAGGATAGGTGGATGCAGGCATGTAATCTTTTGTTTCTTGATAACACAGTCTCCTAAATCCACCTTCATCCTCTGCACTGACATTTAAATCTTCGTGACAACCACTCTAATTGTCACCCCTTGCTCTAAATTCACTGTCTACACACATGTAAAAGAAACTTCAAGATTTAACCTCACATAAATTTAAATACAAAAAAATACAACAAAAATAAACAAAATCAAAGAAAATTATCAGAAATATTCTCTTGTGAAGAGGTATTCCCTACATTCTCAGGTGTAGGAGTATCGATGCACAACCCATCTAAGAAGGTTTCATCCATAAAACTAACTTGAGCAGGTTCTGCGATTGATCTGAAACAGACTCGTTTGAAAATCTCCTCTCACCAGATTGTTGTTGCTCATTCAGAGTCTCAGTCGAAGAAGGAGTTCTTATTCTTCCTTCTTCAAAATACCTAGAGAATTTGCGATGAATGTTTGGAAAATTCCGTGTCGACATCTGTCCTTAATATCTATCCACAATGCAAAGTTTATCAATAACAATGCAGACATGTACACAAGTTCAAACAATTAAAAACGCAGAGATAAATCAAAGTTTTAATCAATCAAGCCGTAGAGGTACTCGCTCATTAGAAGGCGCAAAGACTAGACATTCAACCATGAATCAATCAATTCAAAGATAAGTAAGAGGTCCATAGACAACATGGAAAATTCTTATCCTTCATTCATCATCCATGCACATAAAAGCATGGAATTTGAATCTATAGGTCTTTAAACACTGAAGTGTTGACCATTGATTCGACTCCTAGCCGACTGCTCAGGCACGAAATGATGACTAAAGGGATATGTGACATAAGATAAAACCACAATCTTTTCATAATAATCAATAAAACCAACACAAAGAAGTCATTGAAATCAGAATTTGGGTTCTGAAAGGGAAATCAATTCAAAAAAACAACAAGCAAGGGGATTCATTAAACGTTTCATATGGTTGGATCCACTAAGAAAAACTTATTATAAAATTTCTTTAAGATTCTTTAAAAGTTCACTATGGTTGGATCCACTAAGACCACATATAATGCAATGCATTAGAATCCCCAAAACAAAGAGTTTAATCTTCATAACCTCACACACCCACTAATAACATAAGAAATCTTTAGTAAGTGGTGCACAACAACTTGTTATGCCTTTAATCTTGGTACACAAGAAATATTTCTTTACTAAGTGGTGCACTCTTATTTGATCATAGATTGGATAATGTTATATTATATAACATATGAACTATGCAAATGTTATATTATATAGTTGGATCACTTGAGAGATTTAAGGAAACATTGTTGGATAGTTGTGGATATGGTTGAAGTAAATACATAACTATGAAATACTTTATGATCACCTAAAGTTACATAAAGGGGCCTAATTGTAATATAAACTAAGGGATTTCTAAATTGAGTGGATAACTACCCAAAATTAACTCAATAGCATGTGCATATTCTTTGGACATGGTTCAATCCACTAAGACAACATATATATATATATATATATATATTCCTTATAACATTTCTTTAAGAGTCATTAAAAGTTTTGTATGGTTGGATTCACTAAAAAAATGTATTAGAACATGTTATTAGAATCACATATAATGCAATGCATTAGAATCCCCAAAACAAAGATCACATATAATGCAATGCATTAGAATCTCCAAAACAAAGAGTTTATGTTCATAACCTCACGCACCCACTAATAACATGAGAAATCTTTAGTAAGTGGTGCACAACAACTTGTTATGCCTTTAATATTGGCACATAAGAAATCTTTCTTTACTAAGTGGTGTACTTTTATCTGATCACAGAATGGATAATGTTATATTATATAACATATCAACTGTGCAAATGTTATATTATATAGTTGGATCACTTGAGAGATTTAAGGACAAATTGTTGGATAATTGTGGATATGGTTGAAATAAATACATAATTGTGAAATACTTTATGGTCACTTAAAGTTACATAAACGAACCTAATTATGTACTATAAACTAAGGTATTTCTACATTGAGTGGATACCTACCCAAAATTAACTCAATAGCATGTGCATATTAAAATTTCCCTATGGTTGGATCCACTAAAAAAATGTATAAGAACATTTCTTTAAGATCCCTTAAAAATGCCCTATGGTTGGATCCACAAAGATCACATATAATGAAATGCATTAGAATCCCCAAAACAAAGAGTTTATATTCATAACCTCACGCACCCACTAATAACATAAGAAATCTTTAGTAAGTGGTGCACATAAACTTGTTATGCCTTTAATATTGACACATAAGAAATCTTTCTTTACTAAGTGGTGAACTCTTATCTGATCACAGATTGGATAATGCTATATTATATAACATATCAACTGTGCAAATTTTATATTATATAGTTGGATCACTTGAGAGATTTAACGACAAATTTTTGGATAGTTGTGGATATGTTTGAACTAAATACATAACTGTGAAATACTTTATGGTCACCTAAAGTTACATAAAGGGACCTAATTGTGTACTATAAACTAAGGGATTTCTACATTGAGTGGATAACTACCCAAAATTAACTCAATAGCATGTGCATATTAAAAGTTCCCTATGGTTGGATCCACTAAAAACATGTATAAGAACATTTCTTTAAGATCCCTTAAAAATTCCCTATCGTTGGATCCACAAAGATCACATATAATGCAATGCATTAGAATCCCCAAAACAAATATTTTATATTCATAACCTAACGCACCCACTAATAACATAAAAAATCTTTAGTAAGTGGTGCACAAAAACTTGTTATGCCTTTAATCATGGCACTTAAGAAATATTTCTTTACTAAGTGGTGCACTCTTATCTGATCACAGATTGGATAATGTTATATTATATAACATATAAACTGTGCTTATATTATATAGTTGGATCACTTGAGATATTTAACGACAAATTGTTGGATAGTTGTGGATATGTTTGAACTAAATACATAATTGTGAAATACTTTATGGTCACCTAAAGTTATATAAAGGGACCTAATTGTGTACTATAAATTAAGGGATTTCTACATTGAATGGATAAATACCCAAAATTAACTCAATAACATGTTCATATTCTTTGAACATGGTTCAATCCACTAAGACAACATATATATTCCTTATAACATTTCTTTAAGAATCATTAAAAGTTCCCTATGGTTGGATCCACTAAAAAAATGTATTAGAACATTTCTTTAAGATCCCTTAAAAATTCCCTATGGTTGGATCCACAAAGACCACATATAATGCAATGCATTAGAATCCCCCAAAAAAAGAGTTTATATTCATAAACTCACACACCCACTAATAATATGAGAAATATTTAGTAAGTGGTGCACAACAACTTGTTATGCCTTTAATCTTGGCACATAAGAAATCTTGCTTTACTAAGTGGTGCACTCTTGTCTGATCAAAGATTGGATAATGTTATATTATATAACATATGAACTATGCAAATGTTGTATGAGGGTTGTTCATATTCCTAATATAAATTTCGATGAGGTGATGCAAATGTAATATTTGTGAGGCTTAGTTGGAGTTTGAAATCTAGATAAAATATAGTCATATAAGGTGACAATTCACGTTGATTGAGATTAATCATGACAATAATCTCAAATGTAAGTGCATCATAACCTATTGTAAACATAGTAATGTGAGTTTTAATGGGATATATATTAAAAAGAAGATGATTTTGAGTGATTCTTAATTGTCACGAAATTTATGGTGGTAATGAAGCATATTTCTACAAATAGTAATGTGAGTTTTAATGATATATATTTCAAAGAAGATGCAATTGAGTGAGTCTTTTAATTGTCACAAAATTAATGGTTATAAAGGGTAATGTCTATAGATATCCACACTCCCCTCATGTTGTGGGAGGGTCATGCTATCCACACTCCCCTAGATGTGTGATGACTAATACTAGTTGTCTACTAGAGATATTAGGTCAAAAGGTTTGAAGATTTCGCATTTGGATTATCTGTAGAGTTAGTTCAATATTGTCAAAACTCCAACATATTTCAACAAAGGAAGGTATTAGATATGCTATATGGAATTAAGGGTTTAAAGGGAACCTGTTGATTTACTTTATTTATTTGTTTGCATTATTAGTTGTTAACATTTTAAAAATTACATTAGGAACATCGCTTGTTATTATCGTCTACATATTGACATGAGATATGTGTGTGCTATCTATGCTTAAATATCCAACACAAATACAATATTATGGTTCAATAAACACATTAGTTACTAATGTCTAGGTTATTAAAGAATTAATTAATAAATTGTCAATTTGAAGTTATATTATATAAATATAAATATCATCAATAAGATAATAATTAGTTCACATCTTTAAATATTATATGAAGTTATAATAATTAGTTCCCATTTAAGACTCTTTTATTTCTATATTAAACTTTATTATCCAAAATGAATTATTCGTTATAATTATTTCTTTAGTCAAAGGGTTACTACAATTGGAAAAGAACACCAAAGTGGGAGACAAGTTCCTTTTTGAGGAGATTACAATGATAAGAGTCTATGGTTTGGAATAGAAGCCATATCAAAAGGGAGTGTTGAATTTGGTAGAGAAGCCATATCAAGAGACTGAAAAAAGTGAAATTCATTTAGTTACTGACTAAAAATCCAAACATGTTAAATTAAATATTTATCGGATGAATTTCAAGGAAAAACCAAATCTACACAAGTAGGCGCAAAGACTAAAAATTCAACCATGAATCAATCAACTCAGAGATAAATAAGGGATAGACAACATAGAAAATTCTTATCCTTCACTCATCATCCATGCACAAAAAAACAGGGCATTTGAATCTATAGGTCTTTAAACACCGAAGTGACGATCGTCGATTCAGCTCCTAGACGATTGCTCAGGCACATACTGATGACTAAAGGGATAAGGGAAAAAAGATAAAACCACAATCTTTTCATAATAATCAATGAAAGCCACACATAGAAGTCATTGAAATCAGAAGTTGGGTTTGCCAAGGGAAATCAATTCAAATAAACAACAATGGGATGATAGATGCAAGATGGGATGGTAGACTTTAATGGTTGAGATAAGTCTAGAAAACCTCATTACATAATTAGAATCAAAGAGTTCCAAAAACACTAGAGACAAATAATGTGTTTGACCAAGAAACATTGCCATGGTTTAATCCTTGTGGTATACCACATGACCAATACACTTGTTTAGTTGTCAAAGTGGTTTTCGAACAAGAAAAGTGAAGCTCATATTGATAAACCAAATGATCTAAATAATTATGTGGGTGAATGGACAAGTATGATCGGCAATGTTTCTAATGATCAAACAAATGAAAGAATCATTGATCCTACCATCATTGATAGGGAATTATCACCCAATCCATCCCAAGAGGAAGTCAAGAGGATAATTTGTGAGAAGGATTGGGTTACTTACGAATGTAGGGGTAAACAAATTCAAAAATAAGCCAAAAGTAATCCAACTCAAAGTAACCTAATCTAAAGTCTAACCAATCCAAATCCCAACAATCAAAATCAATTAAATCCAAGTAAGTGACCACATGGAACTCCTAAAGGAACCCAACCAACTCAAGTTATGAAGAAAAAGTGGTTACTTTGAAAAACAAAGTTATGGTTTGTTTTTGCATAATTGCATGTTGGATTCTAGGGCATTAAAAAATGTTATGCCATTAAAATTTATGAAAATATTAGGAGTTGAAACCACCAAAACTTATAGTAAACAACTTGGCGGTTTCATTCCTTGGCCCTGAGATCCTTTAAGAAGAAACCAATGTGAAAAGTATTTTTTTTTAAGAAATTCTATCATTTAGATATTAAAATGACATCTTAATGATAACATATGCATTATATTTTAAGAGGAAAACTAGCATACCATTATTAGTGATTTTTTATTTATTTATATAATTTTCTCATGAATTAAAGTTATATATTTTGGAAGATTTAATTCAATTTTCTCATGAATTAAGGTTATGTATTTTGGAATATTTAATTTAATTTTCTAAGTTTCAACATTTTACACCATATTCTAATATGTTGTGCATGTACCCAATAATTCTTCCTAGTAACGAGATTGTTTTTTTTTTTTATAGATTTCTATTACAATTGACATGTGATGAGAGAAAAGCATTATATTACATCAACCCTTACATTTTTTCCTTTAAAGAAAAAATAATATAGTTTATTCATAATCTCATTAGTTGAGTTTCATTTGCATTATGAATTTCTTAAAATACATCTCAAATAAACTCAAATTTAATCACCATGGATTTCATCAACATATACATTAACATAAAACAATGGTCATATTCAAAATGGTTCCATGAATGTAACAACCATTGTATAACTCTATGCATGAAAATACAATTTTAGATGTTAGTTTAAAAAATAAAAACATTATTGTAGAAGTTGCTTGTATAAAAAGATAAGAGAACAATGTTGTCACAACAGAACTATATTTATTGTTCTCTATATCAATGAAATTGTAATGAAGGCTTTCTTTAAAGTTAAATACATAAACACACACTAAACTGGGAGTTGATTTGATTCTCATCCAAGAACTTCTTAAAACTACTTAAAACGACAAATCACATCAAAACATTTTATACTTGACAACAAATAACTAAATATTAGTACACAAGACAAGTAAGAGTGATTTTGAAAATGTATCATAAAAAATAGATGTAGTCCAATAATAACAAATTAGTATTTAAAAATACACAATTAAGGAAAACATAACAATGGTATTACATAATCACTACTTTCTAAATCCAAATGTATTGACATAATTTTTTCAACGTTGTACTAATTTTACTCCTATTGCAACAACTACTATAGACATATTTTTATATTTCAAGCTTTTTGTTAGGTCTGTGAAATATTGTGATATGTACTAGGTCCCTTATGGTGATGTTTCCCTAAAGTTGTTATCAGAGTCTAATTTTGTTCAGTTTGGGCACTATTTAGAGTAGTGGTGGCCCTGTAAAAATCATGCTTAGCCCCTGGTCTCACTGTTTATAGTTAGAATAGCTAGTCTATGTTCTGCAACTCTGTCTATTTGCTTAGCGGTTGGATGGATTTCATATGGAACTGGGCCTTTGTTACTAGTTGTATATCTACTTATATTGCTGCTTGAGGTACTACATGGACATGGCCGAATATGGCCCTGTCCATGTACATTGACATGCCCGAATTTGAGCCTGTCCCTATACATGGACAGGTCCATATTCATCCTTGTCCATGGACAGGGACAGGTTCGAATTCGGGCCTATCTATAACACCCTGTTTCCCCCAGATTGTAAATATAACTGAACTGGCCAAGGACTATGGCAAAACTCATAAGTATGAATATGTGATGTAAATGGACCTGCAGGAAGAGGTCAATGAATGTAAATGATAGATTTAATATTATTGAATT